>CM055907.1:1125399-1224643 GCA_029582155.1 Panopea generosa
TTACTTATTGTAAATCATTGTACTAAGATAATGTAAATAACCTATTGTAAATCATCGCACTAAAATAATGTATATTACTTATTGTAAATCATTGTAATAAGATAATGTAAATAACCTATTTTAAATAATCGTACTACTATAATGTATATTACTTATTGTAAATTATTGTACTAAGATAATGTAAATTACTTATTGTAAATTATTGTACTAAGATAATGTAAATAACCTATTGTAAATCATCGTACTAAATAATGTATATTACCTATTGTAGATTATCGCACCCACAGTACTGATAGACAGGCATTAATACTAACTATCCATACACCTTCTTTATTTGTTGTCTTCTTTTGTAGCGTTTGAAAATTGATTGAATACAATTATCTCAATATATTGTTTGATTTATGGAATATATAAGGCATACGTGTGCAAAAATCGAGGAATAAAAAGTAGTTCCTTTCGCGTATGATTATTTTGGCGGTGATAAAGACTGCTTGATCGTGACGACATTAACTTAAAGTCCGTTTAAAATGACAGCGCAAGAAGAAATTACAGCAGACGTTACCTTATAAGTAGTAGATGTCAGATTACAATTTAATTAAACATATCACAGTTTTTTCAATCGATCGTAAGTTTTGTTGTCCATATATTTCAGGTACCACATTCAGTATGTTCATAATAATTGGTATTACAAAGTGTTTTGGTATTTTCTTCGTTCAACTGCAGCACAGATTTAAGTCATCTTCATCGACTACAGCCATGATGTACACCATCCAGAATATAACGTTCAGCATTTCAGGTAATTTGACATATAGTTTCAACTAGTTGCCAGTGTTCCATTCCTCCAAGGAATAATATAGAGACGGAAAAGCAACTGATTGTGTTTTTGTGAACGCTCGCATATTCGCGCAAAATTTCACAATATCTCGTTTTCATTTATATGAACTTCCATTAATATCAGGAACACATATAAAAACTATTACAATGCAAACTGAGATTATCATCAAACCAGTACCATTTCCAAAAATTGTTGAAGTACTTGTGAGTACAACATTTGTATATTGATCGAAAATAACGACAAATTACGATAACTTTTCCTTCAGACCTCTATATTTTTTATTCAAGATCATTGTGCGTGATCGAAAACTATTTGAACATCTAATTTTACATAAAACTTTCAATTGATGTACAAGAAATCAGTTGCCTGTGAATTATGAATGATTAATTTAACGAGTCCTTCGTTTGCTATTTCATCAACATTTAGTCAGGAGAGGCAAGTTTCTTATCTTTCTACACCAGCCATTGATTACTCTAGGGACACTTCTTATATAATGCACTTGTTTAATTCATGATGTGCTCACCAATTAATTCGTATATTCACGAATAAGTATTTATTTTGGAGATAAAACTAATTCGCAAGATACACACCACTACTGTATAATAATTAGGCTCAACATTGCTTTTCATTGTTCAAAACGTACATTGATTGTTTAACAATTATGCATTCCTAGAAATAAAGTTTAGTGGACAGTACAGGCAGGAACGGGTAGTTTCTTTTTTACATTTTTCACCTATATACATAGTTTAGAATCTAATCTAAGTATAATCATATTTCTATAATTGCTATTTCAGTTCTATTTGTGATGACAATTGGCCAGTCCATAAGCAGTCGTACATCTGTATTGTTTGGTACAATTTTGTTCGTTTCTTCCTACCTTCTTACAGGGTTTGCCAGCGATATATACGTAGTTTATTTTACTGGGGGAGCATTGGAAGGTAAATATGTTTCCATTATATTCAAAAGTATACGTATATACCACGTGACTGTTATACTTCTTAGTTTTGATATTTACCAGATAAACAATGTTTTTGAATAAACTCCGCAACTAGTTACGGTAACCTTCTGTCATGTCATCCAAAGGACTTAAATATGTTGATACAAAGCTTGCATCTCATTAAATATTGATACAATAGCAAAACAATAAGAAATTTGGAAGAAAAAAAAAGTTATTTGGTCAACTAATCATTCAGATTTTGCAGGAAACTGATTTCTTATAAATAATATGCGCGCTGTATGTAGCTTTAGATATTTAGAATGTTTTATTAGACATGGGAAATTATTTTGAATTAATACTGCTGTTTGAAATCAAATTTCAAGTACTATTCTCGTTTTTTTTGTAGTTATGGTATATAACTTTTGTAATCACAAGTACTTCAATTTCATTGGAATGGTCTAGTTTTGTTGAAAATTGCTTTGTGCAAAGAAATATCTTTAATTGGTATTCCTAAATCGAACAGAAGGGATTCGCGAAATAGTGCGCGAGCGTGGATTAAATCTCAACCCTTTTTCCCTTCTCCATATCCTTGGGCCATCCGTATTGAAAACTATACACGGGATCTCTGTGATATTTCATTTTTTTTTAATTTTACATAACTATCTGAAGAATGAGTATTATTCTATACCTGTATGTGTATAGCCTATCAGCCATCCACTATGTTACAACGTGACCGTACAGTTTATTTGATCCAATAAACGTTATATTGTACAGTTTGAAATTCAAGATGGTGACTAAAAAAGGAAATAAATTTAGTAAAAAATTTAACGATAAAAACAAATCGACAAAATGTTCCGCATGACGGTTACGTTAAAAAACACAAATATCTGTCACTGCAACTTTCTTCGTCTGCCACCTTGGACTCACGATTTATTGATTTAAAAGGATCTTGATTTTTCTTTATTCTTTAATAAATTTCTTTCAGATTGAGGTATAGAATAAAAAGATCATTTTACAGTGTTTGTACAACATGGGAATATATTGTACGAGTACGCATTGTGGTTAAAACCATATGGATGAGACGCCGTAGGCACCGAGTATATGCCAATATTGTGCAAAACACTGTTAATAACCTTATATTGTTATTTTCGATGTATTAGATAGCGATATAGAACGTCTGTCTGAGCACCATATATTGCTGTTTATTTCTCACAACACAGCTCAATTCTGTTCATATTTTCTTTATAAAATTATATCACGGTAAAACGTAATTTCCACATATAATATTTTTAAGTGTTTTTTCCATACAGTTCAATGACACTCTTAGATGTTTTAAAAAAAGAAGTCTTGAAATGGTCAGAAAGACATGCATTTGTTGAAATCATATAAACGACACTTTATAAACACGAGTGATTGCTTATTGCAGTATAGACTATGCTACTCTTCTGCAGCAAGATATCTCAGCCCCTTTGAACCATTTTGAAAATATTTAAACCAAATTACATACGTTTTATTAAGTGCAAGAATCTTACTACCGTGACTAAAAAGGACACAAGGTTCTTTTGAATATAAAAGTTTAAAAAACACGGAGTTAATCTCTTCAATGGTGGTTTTGCTAACACCGGTTCACAGTATTGTATGAGTACGTATCATGTTGGTAATGTCGATGCTATTGTGTCGTTTGAATGGTGAGTCTCCTGTTGGATTTATGTTATCTTATTTATAAATATAACGATCTGTATTTTTCAGGATTGGCAAGTGCTTTGGTTGAACCACAGCTGATGATTATGCTCAGCATATACTTCAAAAAATACCTTGGACTTGCCAACAGCATTTGTTGCGCTGGTTTTTAGCTTGGGAGGTTTGGTAATGGCGCCTCTTATCACAAAATTGTTTGACTTTTACGGTTTTTACAGGCACTTATATTATTGCAGCAGGATTATATCTGAACATTGCCGTTGTTGGTTTACTTTTAAGGCCAGCTGGGGCATTTAAAACTAAGCAAAGAGACACAGTTATTGAAGAAGAAAAAAGTGACATGTTAGAAAAGATAGGTCATAATTCTGAACAAGAAGCTGTTGGTATAGATGCCCTTACAGACTCCGAGGAATCGCTAATGGATTTTGATTCTAATGTACAAAGAAATTATAAGAGAACAGAAAGTGTAACATATTACGCTGGAACACAATCTGTGATAAATGCCAAAGCGGCACAGTTTGCAAGTATCAGCAGTTTATATAGTTGTTCTATGAATCTCTCAACACCGTGGAAAATGATCACACTTTTGCATTATCCCAACAGCAACACAAAAGCAAGTCAATTAAGGATGCAAAGACAATATTCTTACAGATGTTTAACTTTGAACTTTTGACAAAACCAGTGTTCATCTACTTTCTTGTTTGCATTTCTTCTTATGCGCTGGAAATGTTCTTGTTAGTGCGTACATTGCTCCACACAGTGTTGATATGGGTATAGACAATGACAGAGTGGCGTGGGTAGTCAGTGTCTCGTGTATTGTTGATGTGATTACTCGATCCCCATTTGGATATCTAGCTGATAAAAGGTGGATGCAAATATCAACATTGTTGGCGTTATCGGGATTTATACTTGGGGTGTGTTCGTTTGGTATGTTTGCCATTAAGACGTTTCCGACATAATGGCGTTCTCTGTTGTAGTGGGACTTCTACAAGGAGGTTACTTTGCTCTCGTTGTCGTTCTTCTTCTAGATATTTTACCTCCGGAAAATTTCAAAGTAAGTTATGTGTTTTATTTACTAGCTCATAACACCTTTGAAACGAAATCTTAAGTTGACGTTTTCTTTCTTTATTGGCGTTCAGCACAGAATAATTTAGAACAATAGTCATTTTTTAAGTGTTAATGGATTGTTTAAGAAATTTTTCAAAACACGTTATTGACGTATTCACACACTTGATATAAATGTAAAGGAATGTACTGGCATATATGTCGATTAAACTTAACTGCAACTCCTTTGTTTTTCTTACATACTTATTGGCACATTTTAGTCTCCAATTCATTTTTTTTCTCACACACACACACTGCAATGCATTACGCAATAACTTATTTACCTATAATTTATTGACTGTTCATTATATATACGAATATACAAAACAGTTTATAAAACAAATTTTATGTTACAACATATGTCATTCTATATAAGAATTATAGGAGACGATAGTAGAAAGGCCACTTTGGTTACACTGTCCTTTAACTGTACAATAAATATAATAAAAAAACCATTAAGTAACAATGTATCTGCATAGTAGCTGACATGTCACATTGCTTAACCAACAAACAATTTGTACAGAATTATAAAAAAATACTAATTTTGTCTTCCGCCTAAAAAAAGACAATAGTTGTATTACTAAAATTTGATGAATGAGTATTGGCACAACTGCGCATCTTACAAAGTATTTTCAAAAATCGAGTATCACCTCAAATCAGATTTGAAATGAACTGATGAGCAGTAAGTTTGCAATCAAGCATAAAGCATATTTTGCGAATAGCTAAGAACTTATAATATATTTTCAATAAACTTATTTCTATTGACATTGTTATTAATATTAAAATAAGTATGTTGATATATACAATCAAACGTATTTCTCTTTTTACAACCCCTGTTAGCTTTACTATGTGCCCACGCAAATATTTTTTTATTATCAATCCTTGTGCTGTTCGTAAGAATATTGCTTCTCCAGTGACTGCATATTTACTCCCATTGTTTTATTAAAGATAGAACCAAACCCATACCGCCTGGCATAGCAGCTGTGGGTGAATGCTCTTATGGCCCAGTTCTGTATTGTATTAATGCAAGAAAAAGACTTAACGCCCAAATATAGCATCTCCATGCGATATAATGGACAATTCTAATGAATCAAACAACTTAATGCATACATCATAGGTCATTCCATCTAAAACTTTATATTTAGCTATTAATGAACTTAATGCATGGTTAATTCATCTCTATTACTGTTATCAACTGCATATCAGTTACCCAAATAGTAATTTGATTTAATTCACAATAGTGATAACAAACTAATTATATGTATAAATATTTTATAGAGTGCACTCGGTTTCAGCTGTGTTATCTCGGGGACGGGAGTGTCCGCAACAATGCCACTAGCAGGTACGTTTGTATGAAAATCTGGTAATGCAGATAAAACAACTGCTAATAAAGATCAAAGATAAACATGATGAACTTTCCTTGAATTGCTAGGCTATAAGAATATTATAAATTAGGTATCTTACGTTCGCGAGTGTTCATTTATTGTTGAATTTATGAGACGAACTAGCAAACATGTATTATGCTAGGCCCTTAACATAACGTCCAGTTAGTTACGGAATACTTGTTCCGACCTTATTGCGAAATTTTTTCCATGTGTATCTGTCATGTTGACCATGGCCGTTAATTACACTGGATAACTCAATAGTAAACCAGCAAATGGTCGTAAAATAACACAATATTTCAAGATCATATTGATAGGGTCCATATAATAACAGTTATGTCTTAAACTTTGTATAAAATATAAAATAACAGGAGAAATTTGCAACTGTTGTATACTAATGTGCAATCTTTATTTTCAGGATACCTGCGCGATTACACAGGGCGGTACTACATCCCGTACACTTTTATAGGTTCTTTATTGATGATTGGTTCGTTGATGTGTTTCTTTATATCAAATGTGCAATCATGGAGCGACAAGAAAACTCAACAAAGTAAACATAGCACAGTAACTCAAAGTATATATAATTGTGATAAAACATGATATTTGAAACATCAAATAATACAATGGAAACCAGACAACATATGTTTTATAAGACTACGAATAATGAATGGGATCATTAAACCTCCGATTTGCACAGTTTTAGATAATAACAAAAACTATCATAATTTAATGTGCTTATAGTATTTCTAAAACCATTACAATAAACCTGTTTAAAAAAGCAAATAAATATATAACCTCGATAAAAAATATGTATTTCTTAAAAGAGCGGATCTAGCCATTCCGGAATGACTCGCTTGATTTTCGACTGTTTCCCCGCCAATGTTCGAAAGATCAAACGATATGTGCATACATTTCCGTCTGTCGCCGTTCCGAACGGACAAGTGGTTACCCGTTTCTTGCCGAACGATGTGTTTATCTGAAAGAAACGACGATTAACTTTTAGCGTGATTGCGTGCGTGTATGCGTACGTGTGTGTGATCGTGCTCGCGTGCGTGCGTGTGTGCGTGTTCATATATGTATGTATTTCTTGTAAAATTTCTTTTTACATTAAGTTCAATTTGACCATATATTACCATATCATTTATGGCTTGCCCGTTATTTCTTGTCTTGCATTGTTTCGATATTATTTTGGTAAAGCATATATTACTTTTGAGGTATAATAACATAATTTAGATAAATCTGTTTGGTCAGAAAGTTATTGCAATGTACTACAGTCAAAATTATGCATTTACATCTGTAATTTAATTTTTCAATTCCGTACAATTTATTGTAATTCTTCAATTATAATATTGTGGTTTGCATTATTTTGCTCGCTAAGTCACGTTGTTTTCAAATACTTATATGACTGTCTGCTTTAATGCTTGTTTTGTATCATTTGCTCTCCTGAATGGATGAATAAAATAATAAAACAATCTATGATTTGTGTTCGTCTCGTTTCGGCATGTAGCTTAATTTCTTCTGTCACACAGTGCATACCATCAGTGAATTATATTTAGATGTTATAATGTTGTCCTGTTCAGACAATGAAATCGCTATTTTTTTTTTAAAAAAATAAAACATTCCACTTTACATAGAATGTCATGACCGTCAAAAGATGTTGACCTACTTCTTCAGTCAATCAAACCTCTTCAGGAACGAGAAAGTAGATCAAACTCTTAGCCTGTTAGAAGTTACATAGACTTTTCTGTCTCTCCCTATGTAAGAAGTTACATATAATTTTTCTATCTCTCCCTATGCAGAGATATAAGAGTATGCAAATCTTTGCCGTTGTTTACTTGTATATAGTTCACAACTTATAGTGTGTTATCAGCGATATTCTGTCATGCACTATATTTGTAAATGCCTTAATTTTATATTACAATTTGGCATTTTCTGCAAAGATTGTCAGTAAGTTTTGGAACCTTAATGTAAATCTATTTTTCTTCCTACCAGATTTTTCATTTTAACATTTTCGTGCAATATGTCCTGTCTTGGAACAAATATAGAACTTAGTGTCCTTGAAATTACAGGTTGCTGGGTTGTGTGGACCCCCACATCGAAAACACCCTGTTATCAATTTCACACCGTCTCCCCCCGGAACCGATTTTGAAGCAGCTCGTCTTGAACAAGAAATGCACCCCATGCCCTGGCACCCTATGCCCTGCCCGTAAAAGTTACTTGACAGCTTTGTCAACATCCAAATCTGCTTAAGATAGCAAATGCTTCTGTATTTCCTCAGGTTTGAGCCCACGCACAAATCTGTCGCTTAGAGATTCCTTTAAAAACCCTCCGATTCACAGTACGTTGCCAATCTCCTTGACTCGACCACATAAGTATTTATTATTTTGCTTTCATTTTGGTTCATTTTATTACACTTAAACCTTCCTGAAATTACCAATTGTTTTTGGCATACAAAGGTCTCGCAGTATTGACTCAAGTTCACCATTAGACTTGTCCTTTGGCAAGAACAATTTTTTTCAATGTTCCATATGCCGACGATCCTATAACCGATAATAAACTTCTTTTCGTTGTTTACTTCATTAGCCTAAAAACACTGTTCGGTTCCTTCTACATAATTAACAAAAGTCTCTTTTTGTATATCAGATTCTTCCAATTTGCCAGTTCGAGCCATTTAAACAAAAAAGAAAACACAAACGTTAAATAGTCATTCTGATAAAGTCATAGTTTAATATTCTATGAAACACTGTAAAAACATAAACTGTGAGTTCTTAATAATTCTCGTCATCAGAATGCTATATCTCGATATGGATAAACAATATAACTAGATGTCTGCAAAGCACAACTGATTCTTCATTTACCATTTATACATATATATCAAGGTTTTAGAAAGCATTCCCAAAAACAGGGTTCAATAGAGGCCACTGACTGAAGCTGTTGTTCTTAATGTCTCACACACGTGTCTCAATATCTTACACTTTGCATCTGTACGTTCGTTCATTCCGTCTGTGTCAAAATGGATCCATCACACTGGGCCCAATTTTACTAAGCCCCCCCACTTGATACTTTCCCCAATTTTTATTTTACTACAATATTATTCACATGCAAATGGTCATGTTCCACATAATCCTTTATCAATCAGTTAAAATAGGCTTCTTATTTCAAATCTGCTAGAGGATTGATTTTAAATGACTTTAAGTTATCATTCAGAGAAATTGAGATTATTAAGGTTAATAAAGAATTGCTGAATCGGCACACCAATACCAAAGGCTTTTATTAAGACACTCTACCTGCTGTACAGCAAGTTTCATTTGACTCAGCTCAAAACGTTGCGAGGAGTTGTGTGAAAAGTTATTGATTCAAAGTGTGTCATGAAATCAAAGCTATAATACCAAAGGACTATTACTCATGTAAAACTTGACCGACATTGACCTTGGAAATAAAAAAAATAGCCTGGTTTTTACAATTGTACAGATACATAGAAAATATTAATTAAATATACAGAACTTGATAATTTATAGTTCGGATACACTGTTTACATCGGAAGAACGGACAGACATTAATAACACTTATAGCCCCACCACGATTCTCCGAATGCAATGGGCATAACGATATTTGCACATCACGTTATAAATCTTTTTGGGGATCATATTGCTCAAAGACACAATACATAATCTTGGTGAGGGATTAAAACAATGAATCGCTCATCCCGTGTCAAATCAACAGTTAACACGTCATAAATTGCATAATTTTAACAAAACCAAGAGTACAAATCTAAGGTTTATTTCAGAAAAGTAGTAGCATGTAAGCATAATATTTATTATACAGTCAAACTTGTGTAAGCGGTCACCTTTATTAAGCAGCCACTTGTCTTAAGAAGCCATAATTGTTATTTCCCATTTACATTTATATGCTTTCAGAACAAATTAACCTATATTAAACAACAAAGGCTACTTTCGTTCATTCTCTTGACTGGCTGCTTATGACAGGTTTGACTGTATTTATTAAATCTAAAACAACACTTTGGATATTCAATTTATAATGTTATATAATGTAATGTAACGTAATAAGAATGTGCAAATAAAAATATATGAAACCTTGTTGTTACATGTATCTAGTGTCAAAACTATCAAGCAATAGCTAAAATATATTTTCTACATTGCCTAACAATAAAATCTTTTTTGACGTGTCTCAGTTGTTAAAAGCTGTCCTAATAAACGAACTTAAACAACATGAATAATGACCTTGTTGCCTCTATCTGGATCATTCAAGATTTCACAAGCTAGGTTGTCGTATGCACAGGTATTAGATGTAGTAAATTCGAATACGCATTAAGTTAGTGTTTTAAAGGCACTGATTTGAAGTTTAGCCACGTGCTATATAAAAACACGTGTTGAGTCATTGCAAAGCCTTTCGATCTGGCATTGGTGACATTGGGCTGTCTGCATCGTATGAATGGTTCGTCGCCAGTGCCCAGTTTTTTCAAAAATTAACATGAATTTTTGAATCTTGATATTTTGAGATTTAAATAATCCAAGGTAGCAACTACCTGACATTTGTCAGAAAATGGATTTCTATTTCTGTAACAACCCGTTGTACTTGATATGAACAGACTTTTTAAAGATATAGAGATAATAATAAACAGAACATTGAGCTAACGGAGATTTGAACAACTCAGCCCTGCTGATTATATTGTTTTCTATTGTTCCATTAGAATGTAATAAAACGATACCAGGAAGCATATTAAAAAAAAACAGCATATGGGGGTAATGACTATGCAATGCCCATCAAACCACATTTAATTGATATTCTCTGAACGAGCCACTAGTGTCTTAAGGATCTGAAATAATAACAACACTCTGCCAGGAGTCAAAGTTCTGCAATACAGAACGCAACCGCGAAAATAAAACAGCATTATAGGATTAAATGCATTTTATCTGTTTTTGTATGCATGTGTAAAGAATGTCGAATCACGCACAAATCATATAAAGTCTATTCTTTACACATGCATAAAAACTGACATATTTGATTTGTTCGTGATTCGACATTCTTTACACATGCATAAAAACCATAAAAAAAATAAATTTGATCCTTATAATTCTAATCTGATGATTATATTTAATTTGAGACTCCTCAAGTGAATGAAAAAAAACAAAAAACTATACGCTGCAAAGTAAACGCGTAAGAATACATCACCTTTGTCCTGATTGCCATCAAACTGTCGAGATATAATATACAATAATATCGTAACGGCTATTGTTTCCATTATCAGATGAATTCTGTAACATTAGCTGATTTATTGTAAAATGACGAACTTTTTTTGCGGTGAAAAAAATTAAACACCCGCCTTTTATCTCTCGATTTAGACAAATAAAACATCAATAATTCCACGAAATACCCACACAGTGTAGACGGTGACGTCAATGTTTAGATTTTGTCTACACGCTTGTTTTTAAAAAAAATATGTTAATACTTACGAAGGTCATATAAATCCACGCTCATTGATGGAGAATCCGAACGTTTTAAACGACTTTTACGTGCAAGGTTTGTATATTTATATTGTCTCACGGTCGTCTGCTTCTGAACTTCTACTACATGTATATGTTTTTATTTCATTTTTCCTGAAGAATGAATTGGTCTGTGAATTTTTTTGTCAACGCCGTGTATTCACGTTCGGTTTTAAAACCAGGGTTGTGTGCATTGGTGCACTATACATCTCTCATGTGAACACTTTATGACCTACTTCATTGTTTCTCAAAACAACTTATGGTCTAATTGTGACGCCCGGTTAAATCGCTGAACCAAAGAAATCTATAAAACAATTAACCAATGGAAACAGCTAGGACTAGATCTAAAATTTGTTTTTGTCGTATATTATTATTAAAATAAGCGTAGAACTGTAGTGAACGTCATTTAAGTTCGTATATTGTTAATCCGACCATCAGAATGTCGATGCTTCTTTGTTTACGCGAGAAACGTAAAAGTAGTCCGATTCGGATTTTATCGAAAAATAAAAGTCTTTAAAAATAAAAGTCTTTCGTTGTCCAATGAAAATGCTTTAACTACATATATGATAATGCTATTGGAATTGTATGGGAATAACGACTATGTAATTCTCCTCAAATCCGATTATTCTTAATGGGCTACGTGACTCTGAAGGACCAGACATAGTAACAGCACTGCGTCAAAATTCCGCCAAACAAACGCAAAACTTCTGTAGTGAAAGTCAAATATCATTTGATAAACTGATTCTTTGGTCGCATATAATGCATCAAAAACAGTAAATAGAAACTCCGTTTGTTCATATCAATAACTTTATCTTGGCTTCGTCCTGTTCGGATTAACGTTTGCTTACGTTAACTTACTTTATTTTCTGGACACTGGCTTTACCTTAAATTAGCACACAGTTCGCATCGATTTCAGGTAACCAGGCTTGAAACGTGGTTGCTGTTAAACGGTACTGAACGTAGCCCCTCGTATTATCATTTTAATCCAAAATATGTGTTTTTCAATCACTCGTCCGTGAGATGTAAAAAGTATTAATCATTTTATATTTTATATACATGCTGACAAATAAATGCATTTCAAACACTTACCTATTATTTTTAAAAGACCAATCATACTAGAAGGGGATATCATAACATTTTCAGTATTTTTTCCAGTTGATTAGGTTAGGTAGAGATTAGTATTTTAAAATCAAATAAAACAACACACGCCTGTGCCCTATTTCATAATAGCACGTAGTAAATAACATTTAGCTCACACTAGAGAAAGCATCGTTGTTCACTCCCATATTGTTCTCCCTGTTTTTTTTCTAATCACGCGATTGATATGATTTTAAGAGACCGCAATCCCAAAATGTTTAACGTGTGAACAAAGTTATCAGTCGATTTTGCCGCACAAAACTCTGGTATTGTATAGATGAATATATTCGCCGCTGTTGTTATTTTAAATTAAGTAATAAAAACGATATTCGCTATAATGATATAATCCACTTTTAAAAAAGTAATTTGTAGAATTATATTACAAATCATTAATCGTCTATGTCACGTGCATGTGTCAAATATATTTGTGTACCATGTACTATAATTTCTAAATTATCTGATTATCAAATTTGACCTAGTATACCTGTGGGTGTTTAACAGATAACCAAATATAAGCTAGGGTATTTAAGTACTTTCACGTACGTTGGATGTACCACATTCTTAAATCATATATGCTACTATAAGTATGAACGGATTAGTTGACGCTACGGATGTTGGTGTGGTGTGCACTTGTGACGACAACATTGACTCTCCGTCGGAGTATAGTCAGAGTGCAGATTCATTTGTTGATATCGTTGATATTGATGATAACTATGAAGAAAAACATACTAATCCATCAAAACCAAATACAGCTGGAAAGGTAACATATTTAACAAACGTACGTTTGTATATTTAAATGCAACAATTAAAAATGCTCTTATAAGATTAAATGTAAATGTTCAGTTTTAAAAGTTTTAATTACATAGATGTATGATTATGATATAAACACTTGTATTAGTCAACAAGCACAGCTTAAGACGATCTAACGTAGATATATCTATGGGTATGATTATGCCTAATGTTAGACTGTAAAAGGTTCAAAGTCTCCCCACCAGAAACCGTAACGCAGCAGTGACGTTTATTAGCCTATTGCTTCAAGGGAAGTTGAATGACGCGTGAGAGTGCTATGAATTGTGGGACAGGCAGGGAATTCCATGTGTTAACATTAGAGCATAGAAGACGTCCGGTTTTGGGAAAGACTGAGTTGGTCGTTATACAACGGCTGACGATCCCGGTTGGTATTGTCCACACCCACTCCAGATGTATTTTGTTTATGTATATCGTACATATATATGTAAATATATGTTATACACTCTAGCGTAGACTTATAATATAACGATGATGTTGAAGCTAGAACCCAAAAACTAAACGTGGTAGAATGTGAATGAGTGACAATGTTGTCCGTCCTCTACTTTATATGGTTACGATCTGTACGTAACTCGACAACAATATGTAAATGTTTTGCGAACAGTAAATAATTATAGTTACACTACACTACACGTTGATGTGATACCGAATTTGTCTACACATTTGTGCTTCCAATAAATCAGCTCGTCGTCTGCTTGTCCAGTTGCTATATCGATACCTATTCGAGCTTTGGATAACTGGTTCCTTAACGGATAGTGTATAATTCAATTTCATGTTTTATCTGCTATAGATATATCTGCTCATAATACATAATAGATGGACATGCTAATAAATGGTTTCGAAAATTGACTTAATTTTTCTGACGTGTAAACAGAATACACACCATGAACTCACACTAGAAACAGATAAAAATGCATACTGTGTTTCTTTATCACATTAGGTTGGCCAATATTCAGATGGCAATGATTGTGTAGTGGCTACACCAAATGAAAACGGCAACCAATCAGAGGATACTGCTTTATCTATAGTAACTGATAAAGGCTGGGCATGGTTCATATTAGGTGGTAAGTATAGCTAGACCTTTGCAATCATTTAACAGAAAGTTTATTTCTAATAGAATTTGTAGAATTCAATGCATGCAGTCACGTAATCAGCACGAATGCATAGCATGATTATAATAAAACTAATACATAACAAGTTACATAGGGCAAACTTAAATGTTGAAAAAAATAAATACACCTTTATTTGATAATATTATATGAAAGGACTTTTAGAATTACAGTCACCGCCGACCACCACAACATACGTATATAATATTCACATACCAAGACAAATAATGACAATGGAAAGATAAGTGTCAACAATTTTTAACATTTATGTTATGGCTGTCAGACTGACAAGCAAAACAAATATTACATTACAGGTTCCACCTTCAGTATGTTCATAATAATCGGTATTATGAAGTGTTTTGGGATTTTCTTCGTTCAAATGCAACACAGATTTAAATCTTCTTCGTCGGCTACATCGATGATATACACTATTCAGAATATAGCTTACAGCATTTCAGGTAAAAAGGTTTTGATATTATTTAACTAATAATTTGATAATTGAATCAAACAAGAAACTCTCATAAGTCCATACATACATTTTTATAATATAAAAATAAATAAACAAATACCTTTACAGCATCGGCCTAACAATTAAGTATCAGATAAAAAACAACTATAACTAGCATTTGCGTTAAAATAAACAACATGAAAGTCGAATTTTTCCGCGTGTATCAAATCCAACGTTATGTCTGATTTTATAGACATTATTCTCCATTAAGAAAAAAAAGTGTAAACATTTGTTTAGGTTTCCTAGTTTTTAATATGCCTTGAGTTGAACAAAATCTACGTGACCGTGCCATTACCAATCAAATAGAAAGAAACTTTCGCTATGTACAAGCGAAGCTTCATCCTTGCCAGATTAAATCACTAATTTCATCATTTTCTGATTAACATATAATTTCAGTAAGGTAGTTTACGTACACTGAGTATGGCTCTCATTCTGTACAAGGGTCAACTGCTTTAAATCCCTTCCGAAGGATTGCATGCTTTCACAGGACCTGCTCAAAATAAGGCACTGTGGGAGTGCATTTGAAATGTATGACCAAAAAGTCCCATTCACGCCATCGTTTGTCATCTTTAATATGTATGTTATTTTAGGCAACAGCTATCATTTTGAATCACAAATGAAAACTGAAAAAAACTTATGAGCTTAAGTAATGGTTTCGTCAACGTTTATTGAAACAAAGGAAGAGTCGTCATTTTTATACATTTCCTATATATTTAACATCCAAATGGAAGACGTCTCGAATATTCAACAGTTAGAAAAAATAAGAAAGAAAGCTATTTTTCAGAAACACAGTCATCAACTTTCATATAAATACTTTAAATCAATCGTTAACTTATAATCGCCAAAATGCCTATAGAAAAGCTGCAAGGGTAAACAAAAACTTATACTGACATAAGGTAGTTGCTAATGTGTTATTCCCATGTGCAAATGGTTTACTCAATGACTCTTCGTGAAGTTAACCCAAAAAAAACACATACATTTCTGTTCCTTTTTCAGCGCTGTTTGTGATGACAATTGGTCAGTCTATAAGCAGTCGTACATCTGTATTATGTGGTACATTTTTGTTCGTTGCTTCCAACCTTCTTACAGGATTTGCCAACGATATATACGTAGTTTACTTTACTGGCGGGCTATTGACAGGTAAAAATGTTTGATGAAATACCTGGAATACGTGAATATGTATCACGGACTGTAATAATTCATTGGTTTAATATTTACCGGATAAATCCTATTTATAATTAAACACACCAGACAGTAACACTAAATACTCATCCTCCATATTTATATATAATTATTACAAGAATCATGGATATTATCATTTTTTGACGCATTATATAGCAATGTAAATTGTCTGAGTACTAGCTATTGCTGTTTCAGTATACATCTATGGTATGTAACAGTATAAGGATAATCACTAGCAGGTTGCTGTGGATGTTTTTACCCAAATCCCCTCCCTCCAAATATTTGGGGTAGCATATAGTAATCGCAGTGTCCGTCCGTCCGTCCGTCCGTCCGTCAGTCCGGTATCATGTGTCCGACCTGCTACTTTGTCATGCATAAATAGATTTTGTTAATACTTGCTACAAATGATGAATATAACATGACGTGTCGCGAGTAAGATTCAAATCCGTACCTCAAAGGTCAAGGTCACATTTTGAGTTTATTTGACAACACCTTGAGCCTTTGTGAGATTTCGTGTCCGGCCTGTTACTTTGTCATGCATAGATGGATTTATTAAATACTTGCTACAAATGATCAACATAACATGAAAACGTGTTGCGCGTAACACACAGACTCCCGCTTCAAATGTCAAGGTCACACTTTAACTTTCTATTTGAGATTTCGTGTCCGGTCTGTAACTTTGTCACCTATTGATATATTAAAAAAAATCAATTCATAATCATTGCTTGATGACGTGTTGTACGCAAGACCAACACCAGTACCTCAGAGATGAAGGTCACACTTTGAGTTTGTTTGACAACGCTTTGAATCTGTATGAGAATTAGTTTCTGATCCATTACTTTGTTATACAAGGATGGATTTCAAAAACACTTGGCTCAGTTGATCAACATAACATATGGAAGTGTCGCGTGTAAAACCCAGCACCTTTCCTCAAATGTCAAGGTCAAACTTTCAATTTGTTTGAGATTACAAGTAAGTTCTGTAACTTTATCATACATTGATAGATTTAAAACACACACGCTCAGTTGACATGACATGACGTCGTGTCACTTGTAAGACCCAGAAACTTACCTCATGGGTCAAGGTTATTGTTTCAGTTTGTTTGATATTTCACGTCTGATCTGTAACTTTGTCTTACATTTATGGATTTTAAAATAGGTTGACACATATGATCAACATGCCATGATGATGTGTCACCTGCATTTACTTGTAGAGATACCAATACCTCTCATTTATGATCATATGGATTTGTCCTATGAATGATGAGTTATCTACTGGACATAAACATTTTTATATTTAACTATCTGGGTTTTTTTTTCAGGTCTGGCGAATGCTTTTATTGAGCCACAGCTGATAAACATGATCGGCATATACTTCAAAAAATACATAGGGCTTGCCAACAACATTTGTTTAGCTGGTTGCAGCTTGGGGGGTTTAGTAATGGCTCCTCTTATAACGAAACTGTTTGAAATTTACGGTTTTGCAGGTACTCATATTATAGTAGCAGGATTATATCTGAACATTGCCGTTGTTGGTTTACTTTTAAGGCCTAATGGGGCTTTTAAAACTAAGCAAAGAGACACAGTTATGGAAGAAGAAAAATGTGATATGTTAGAAAAAATAATTCATAATTATAAAGAAGAACCTGTTAATTCAGAGGAATTTGTAATGAATTGTGATTCCAATGTAGGAAGAAATGTCAAGAGAACAGATCGTGTAACATATTACGCTGGAACAGAATCTGTGATCAATTCCGAAGTTGCACAGTTTGCAAGTATCAGCAGTTTATATAGTCGATCTATGAAATCTCTCAACACTGTAGCAAATGATAACGCAATTGTGCTATTGCAACAGCGACACAAAAACAAATCGGTTAAGCTGGCGAAAACAACATGTGACATTTTCCTAAAGTTGTTTGACTTCCAACTTTTAACTAAACCAGTGTTCATCTACTTTCTTGTCTGCAACCTTTTCTTATGCGCTGGACATGTTCTTGTTAGTGCGTACATTGCTCCGCATGGTGTTGATATGGGTATAGACAATGACAGAGTGGCGTGGTTAGTCAGTGTCTCATGTATTGTTGATGTGTGTACTCGAGCCCCATTCGGATATCTAGCTGACAAAAGATGGATAAAAATTTCAACATTAGTGGCGTTATCTGCGTTTATACTTGGAATGTGTTCGTTTGGTATGTTTGCGATGAAGACGTTTTCGACTATAATAGCGTTCTCTGTTGTAGTGGGACTTCTACAAGGAGGCTACTTTGCTCTCTATGTCGTTCTTCTTCTAGATATTCTACCTCCGGAATGTTTCAAAGTAAGTTATATGTTTTTGTTTGAAATGAACACTTTATTTCGACACTTTCTAGCGTTACATACTAGGTTATCTAGTATGTTTACAGCAAAAAATATTTTAGTTTGATAAGATGGTTTATAAATAGTTCAAGGATAATGGCGTACCCAAACACCAGCTATAACTCGTTCCTTTACATGTAAATGGATATTCAACTTATAACCTAAGAAACATTCTCGACACTGAACCTATCCAGGCTCGCACCAATCGTTATGCGTCCGCAACTGGACTATATTTCCACAAAATGTCAAAGAAAGCAACGTCTCAAGATCATTAACCTGTCACTGCACCTTGAAGGTAGGTTGTTGGTTCGGGTCCTACTCGCTTCAAAAACTTAGTGTGATAAAGTTTGCCAATTACCAAGGACGGTGGCTCTATTCAGTCTTCCTTCAACAATAGAAATGAATATAAATGTCATTCAAAAAAAGGTTCCCAAATATACCACTCACATACACAATAAATCAATTATATGTAGAAAGCGGGTGACACACACATTGTTGCGTAGGAAGATAGAAAATGTATACGTTGTACAGTTCAGCTAAAGAAGTTGAAGATGCACAAAATATTCCTATTGTAACCGGGGTTGGAAGGTATTTGATAACAGTTCCATGTTTCTTGTTATAATTGCAGATTTATTTACTCATGGTCAAAAAGCCTGTAGTACATAACATAACATTCAGATACACATTAAAACAAAAAGAACATTTACACAATCCTTCACAATAAAGGTAACAGTATTTCATTATGAATGCGGCTCTTTAAAATAAATAAAAACAATATCACAGATCTTACCAGGATATTCCGATCAAATAAATAAAACTTTGCAGTGTTATCATTACTACCTGGACAGACTAAATATACTATGAATATACCAAGTGTCTTTGTCGATGTCTAGAGACAGAATGCTGTAGATTGTTAGTTTGGGATAAGGGTATGCATGCAGTGCTGGGTGTTGCCTAACTTGCATCACTCACTTGTCAATCAATGTCACTCCCAAACTAATTACTAACGCACATCGCTCACTTGTCAATCTGTCATTCCAAAACTCAGTTCACATATAAACAACAAAACAACATGTACAAAAAAACAGTTTTGGTTTACTATTCTGTACTATAAAGTAATTAATTGTTTTCCAATACTTTACAGTAAGGATGTACCTGTACGACCTTCATGTATAGATAATTATAGGTGTTGTCTCCCTTGAACCATAAAATGTTGGAACTATAAAAAATGAATAAGTAACACTGGGTGACACTAAAATAACGAATTACACATCGACTACAGTTGAGTGTTACTCACATCAGCTTAAATGCATTAAAAGTAAGATTATTGAGTGTGACAAACGGAAAAAAAAAATATGTAAATGTGTTAGTGACCTATCTTATAAGATCCAAATAATTAACATGGAACAATTTATAATAATATGTGTTAATGTTAAAAACTAAATTGCTGCTTGATATAACGTTTTTTCTGTAAAACATAGTATGCATATCATTTTTATCAATCTATTAAGATACGCTTTATAGTTTACATTTGACATATTTATTGCCATTGTCTATTTAATTTACAATAATGGCAATACTGATGTACACTACAGTGATTTTATTAATTATAAAAGTCTATACATATATTACAGAGTGCACTCGGTTTCAACTGTGTCATCCAAGGAATGGGGATCGCCGCAACATTGCCACTAGCAGGTACGTATTATAAGCCATGTTAATAATGAACAACTATTACCATGAGCCTTGTGTCAAATATCAGGTTTTAAGAATATTACAGAGACAGAGGATCTTACTCGAGTGTTCATTTATCATTGAATTTATGAGAAGAGTTGACAAACATATTATACGAGGCCCTTGCCAAACCTTATATTAGTTTAATCACTTTGCACAGAAAAATGTTGCATATACTTATTATATTCCATGTCAAAATTGTTTATTCTCTGACATCTAGTTAGTTACAATCTACTGTTTCTGACCTAAACAATTTGAAAAGTTTATCCAGGTGTCATTATCAGGTTGACCATGACGAGTGTCCAATAACACTGAAAGGCGCATTAATAAGTCAACAAACGGGAGTAAGAATAACACAAAACTTGAATTGCTTATTTGTTCAAAATATTATCAAAGGGAATTTTCGATTTTCTGTTTATATTAATAGGTTCTATACAATAATAGTTTTGAAATTTGTATGAAATATTCACAAACAAAAGAAACTCATCATATTGATAAACCATTTGTATAATGATATTATACTTTAATTTTCAGGATACCTGCGGGATTATACAGGGGGGTATTACATCCCCTACACATTTACAGGATCTTTATTGATTATTGGCTCGCTGATGTGTTTCTTTATACCAAATGTGCAAACGTGGAGCGACAAAAAAACTCAACATAGTAAACATAGCATAGTAACTCAAAGAAAATGTAAATATGATAAAACATGATAAAACATTGTTGTGAATCAAAGTAATACAATCAAAACTAGAAAACATGTTTCATAAGATGACCAATGGTGAATGGATGAAGTATCACAGTTTATATTATAAGTACATTTTTTTGAAGTACACTTATATATTTTCTAAAATGTTGGTTTTGGCAGAATCTAAACAATTATCAATATGTGACTTATTATAGTTTTATGTACATTGGTATGACTGTATAAATGTAATATTGCACAATATTATCACATCTATGCTTGTTTAATCACTTAAATGCAACGTAGTAATTTATGATACTTGTGAAATATATTATTTTGATTATGTCATTAATTTAATACATGTTTAAGGATGTTTCTTTAATTGCGTTATATGGACCCAAGCGGAAATATGTCCTCGGAGTTCACTAGACTTTCGAAGCATTTCATTTCACTTTAATATTCTACTTCTTTTTAGCCTATGCTCTATTAATAATAAATACTCAAGTGAAATAAGTTGGTACTTCTCAATTTCGAATGAATACTATTGTGAAAGAATACTGATAGTTTGTGTGATATATTGACATTCTGTGATGTTCAAGCAAGGTAGATCAATAACTATTCTAAATGCATGTAAATGTTAATAGCTGTTCTTCTTATTCATACTTTTGGAATTTTTTATATATTCGTACTTTGTATGTCATTCATGCAGAATATAATTACTACTTCTATATGTGCGTCTCGTGTTTCATCATATGTAATTTATTTATTCGACTTAGAGACTCTTCACTAAAAAGGTTAACATGCGAACACCCGGTGACGGACGACATACATGTACAATTTATGATGACATAAGCAGTGCTAGTCTTTGGTCGGTAGAGCTGAAATAAATTAAAATTTGTTACATGTATAAGCGATTTAATGCCATTCATTGTATTTTTGGATACCTTCATTATCTCACCACGTATCCTACTCTGTTCTCTGTACAGAATACGTGAAAAAAGACAGTTGACACAAATGCCCATTTTGTAATTTAGATGAAGAAGTATGTAAACGTATAGTTTGCAAAAAGAGATTGACCAATGAAATGATTCAAATTCCGCCGATTTTATTTCATAATTTAGGCAAGTCCGCTGCATATATTGAACTTTATCTATACTTTTTTCACGTTTATTTTGCTCCACGCATCTTGCTCCATACTCATTCGAAAATGAATATGTTAAAACATCTGTATATACAATGTACTGCATCTTGATGCATTTCATACATTTCCTTTCGATACAAAGTCGGATAAATATCACACAATAACTTTAATATGATTTTATGATACGTCAGAAATAATGCAGACCCCTAATACAGTTTCTAAGTTACACGAGACCATACATATATTTAGAGGCGTAGCTTCTAATGGGCATTGTTGACACGTGCTTACACTTTTTTTTTTCGAGAAATCGAAAAATATCAAATATGCAGTAAAAATCGGACGTCTTGGCTATTTCATATTTTCCCTTTATTAAAGTAAACACACCTTAAAACATTACATTCAATTGATTATAAAACAATGAATTCAGATAAGTATTAAGGAAAACCAGGTCCTTAAAAACATAAGAAATATATGCCAATATTGCACCTACGACAATTTAGCTGAACCCCTCTATAACTGTGCCTACACATCGTTTACAGTCACGTCCTTGATATTATATGGTTAAATGCCTTACAATCACTCCGTCACATTTTGTATGCTTGTAAAGGCTTCTGCTAGATTCTCTAAACAGAATATATAAGTAAGTGTTCTATAAGTTTGGTGTTCTGTCACAAGTTTAAAAAAAAACGTTGCCACACATACATGTATAGCAAAAGTTAATCCATACAGGAGACCTATTTAGCTGTATTTCTGTTTCTCTGTAATACCATCATCATCATCTTGTTTTCTCACTGTATACAATCTCAACTGTCATGAAAATGCTGGTGGCCGAATTTCATTCAAGTTGTCTCTATAAACCTACATTCTCAAAAAAAAATATCCCGTATTTTAGTAATTGAAGCCTTAAACATTCACATTGAATGAATAATATTGGAGAAATTACAGCCAATATAAACATAAACACAAATGAAATGCAAAGTTTTTGAATACGAATACTTTTGGACCTGGTGACCTGGTGACCTCTTGAACTGATATAAACATACATATTTATATGACTGCATAAAAGTGATATACGGTATTGTTGAACTATACTTTTCTTCATATTTAGATATCAATTATTATTTGCATTTATTAATGTAAATTTTTACAAAGACACGAACTTACATATTCAACTGTCTAAAACGCCGCACCCATGCACTAATTAACACATGTAATACAAGTTCCGCTAGTTTATATATCTATCATACCGATATTAAAGATACAATAACATACGAAAACACCTTTGTCATATTTGGACATGAATGTGCTTTATTCTGTATCTATTGGAAATGAATTATGTTTTATTCTATACCGAGTGTATAGCCAATCACCTACCCAAATGTTACCAAGTTACCGTACAATTTGTAGAAGTGTATTGAATCCAATACATTTTTTATTGTACATTTCAAAATTAAAGAAGGCGATTAAAACAGAAATACATAAATTTAGTATTAATTTCAACGATTCAACAAACAACAGACAAAATGTTCCGCATGACGATGACGTTGATCTGTCACTGTAACTTACTGCATCTGCTGCTTTGAACCCACTGTTTATTTATTATAAGGGATTTTGATTTTTCTTTACTCTTGTAATATATTTCTTTTCATACTGACTTAAATAATACCAATATAATTTAACAGTGTTTTGTACAATTTGGGAGTATATTGTACTCGTATTATTGTAGTGAAAATCATAGTGGACTCGATCCGATCGTCCAATAACATATTGTGGTTTTCACCACAATACGTACGAGTACAAAATATTCCCATATTGAACTAAACACTACTAAATAACCTTATAATATTTGAAGCATTTTGTAAGTGTTATGTCCCTCAAATAAAAATGTCCCAAAAATGGGATCATAAGTGTGTTTTGACCACATTTTGCCTCCTAAAAATGGCAACCTCCGCTTTGAGCACAATTCTACAATTCGCTTGTTGTGTGTAACAAAATGCCCGCCCGGTCACACTGTCTATGTAATGGTTGTTCAGGAACTTTGTGATACAAAAATCAGTCTCCCATCTCCGAGCATTTGGGACAGTAGTCACCTTGATGACTTGAAGAAATAAGGTATGTCCGCCTAGCGGATCCCGGGAATGGCAGTTAAATGCTCTTAACTGAAATACTACTATAATTAGACAAGAATCACATACAGCTAGCGTTACATGTGTAACGTGCACCATTGTATTAGTTAAGACAGCAACGTTCTGTTTGGAAATCATGTCCCCCCCCCCCCCATCCAGTGACTACCACCTAAACATTTTTATCAGCCTCATCTAGAACGACAACCACATAAAAAAAAATTCAACACAGAACTCCCATGTGCTAAAAAAACATACTTAAAACATGCAAAATTAAATATTGTTTGTTACTGTATATTTTTGTTACGGAATATATTTAACATATATATAAACTCGTATTTAACCACACATAAAACACTATGCCTTAAAAATGAAATCGATCAATACGACTTGCGCACTGACAAACAACAGTATTAGTGTACATAGCGTTTTGTATATGCTTCATTTACGTCAACTTGCCCTATATTAAGATAGTTCTCGGGGAAAGTACACATTTATAACGCTAACATTAGTCTTTCTGTGAGCTGGAATTGTTCTGCCCTGCTGAAAGCACAAGGTGAGCATTTTAAATATATACTTCACGCCTTTAAAAACACACATTTTTGAAAACTGTTTATGAGTTTTATTAAAAATAGTTTTTATCGGTTCATATTATGTCGACCGCGATTAATTTGTTGAGTGGTTTAATGAGATTCAATGCAGTCTGAAATATACAACAGAGAGTAAAAAAATACATTTTGTAATTTCACTTACTATAAAATAGCATTTTCTAATGTTGAGAAAAAACTACTGTATTATTATAAAATCTGGTATATAAGTCATGGATTATTTTTTCTTTTTCATAGAACCGTACATCCACGTAATGCTAGAGCAAAACATTCTACAATTCTAACATAGATTTTCAGAAGAAAAAAACAACAATATTTTGTAATTTCACTAACGTTAAACATTAATAGAATATTCTTTCTTTTCTTATGTTAAAAATATTTTCAACGACAAAACGTATTCTTTTTTTTTAAAACTTAACACAAAACGACTCGCTAAAGGAAAGGAAGGAAAGAAAACCGTGTGAATTTTAGTATGGAAATACAATGGAAACTTGCACTCGTTTGTAATTTATTTTAGTCTATTTATATATATCAATTTATTTATTTATATCAATTTATTTACACATTTTACATTAAAACATTCTAAAGCATACATTATTCAAATTAGAAAAACGAACATACATTAATTTAAATGTAAATTACATTTAGATGTAACTTGTACGGAATCATATCCAACATTTAGATAACCATACTGAACTCAGCATAGAGACTGCCATACTCAATCCATCATTCAGACCACCATACTACACCCAACCATTAGACTGTCTTTCTGAAACTGTAATATGAGTTCCAAACTGAGCCTACAATATATTATACTGAACCCAATATACAGACTACCATAATGAACCCACCATTTAAACTACTATACTGAATACAAACCAAACAGACTGCCATACAGAACCTACTATACAGAATGTCATACTTAACCCACCATTCATACTACCATAAATGATGTACCATAGAGACTACCATTCTTGACCTACCGTACAGACCGCCATACTGAACCCACCATTCCATCTATCATACTGAACCCACCATACAGACTACCATACTGAGCAAACAATTCCGACTAGCATAATGAACCCACTTTTCAGACTGTCAATCTAATAACATACAAACTGCCATTCTGAACCCACCATATAGACTGCCATACCAACCTACCATATAGACTGCAAATACCCATCCTACCATACATACTGCCATAGCCAACCTACCATAAAGACTGTCATACCAATACTACTATACAGACTGCCATAATGAACTCACTTCAAAGGACACCTCAGATAAAAATAATCTTATACTCGCCAATCTCAACACTCGAAATCTTTGCTCGACATTCGATTTTCGTACTTGACTCTCGACTTTCTTACTCGAACCTCGATAATTATTCTCCTCAGATATGTTTATTATCTAACGGAAATAATAAAACAACAAAACAAATACGTTTTAAGAAAGAATATAATTCGAAATGTCTAATTCTTTTGTTTGCCATAACATCTAACAAGTCAAGTAATTTAAACAAAATTACTTCGGAGCAATTACTGAATACGTGTAGGAATTAAAACATAAACAAGAATATCATCAAAAAGGTATGATCAATACAATCAATAACCTCACCATCTCCATATGACAACGTGTTAAACATGTATCTAAAATTAAACAAACATCTGCTACTAATCACCGAGACATAAACAAATATTCGCCCAGTTTTATCTGTAACAGCCGGATGGTAAACGATACAAAGATTTTTCTCTCTCTATCAAACCTTTATGTATGTCAGCAGTTCATCAATGTAATGTGAATCGTGTTGTCCTAACTGTCGGTTTCCAGGACATTATCTATGCAGCAAAAATTGCCGTACAACGCAACTATGTAGACATTTTCAGTGTCATTACTATAACAAATAGGTAGTCATTTTCAGTGTTATTCATGTAAAAACTACGTAGCCATTTCCAGTGTTCAGTGTTGTATTTGTAATATTATCAAGCTGTTTGTTAACCTCTGACTGTGCAGCTTCACCAGTTTCCATTGGAGCTTTATAAATGTTTGCTTTATATATTTCCAATCCCCTTAATTTCCATTATTTATTATTCATTTTTTCGCTCATCCCGCTTTTTATTGCTTTATATGTTTACATCGACCAATTTAGATCCCCATTTTTGTAATCCTGTATTAAGGTTTCAGTAGAATTGCTTAACGGTCTCTATCTTAAGGGCTATGACCAAGCTGAAATTGAGATGTTTGTTGATTTTATTATTCCGACAGCTTCTCAAATAAGTTGTGAAATATCAATATAAATGTAATAATTAAAATGGATAAACAGCATTTCATTATCATTAATGAATAACATTGGAATGGTTTTGAATGTTAAATCCACCAAAACGTGACTAAATCGATAATTGAATTGGAGTGGTAAACTTCAAACGAAATCCCCAAGTTAGAAATCCCTTTTCAAGATATTAATTTGGCATGTTTAAATAGATATCATTTTGGCTATACAGGATCAATGAATATAGATAGGTATCATATATAGGGAAAAAATTGTTTTATTATTATTTTAAAGTTTATAAAAAGCCCCGATACATTCCCATTAATAGATACATGCAGGTTGTAAGATGCGAATTGTACGTGGAAGGTTCATGGCAGATGAGCACCGTTATGTATAATGGCAGAGTTCAAAGCACTAATTATCGGTACATTTGTTTACAACAGTGACGGATTTTAAGTTAAAAACAAATGCACCAATAGCAAGGGAGAAAACTCATGTAGATGCAACTTGTCTAAATTTTCGACAATTTTTGTCGTTGTAAATCACAGGAACACGCTGTTTTTAACCGGATTGACAATGACGCCGCAATTTTCAAAATACGACATAGTGATTTTAAATAGAAATAGAGCGGTTAAACATTCTGTTTCATTATTGAGACTTTCACTTGAGTTTTGCTCATCCTTGTTCAAAAATATATTATTTAAATGCGTTAAAACTCATCATTATTTAATGTGGCATATTGACTGCAGAATATTCAATAGAATGATTTAGTTTCTTTTTAAATCATTTTGAGTTCGTGATGTCTCTATTGGTTTTAACTAGTCTCTTAAAAGTTTTATTTTTTAATATTTTATTTTCTTAATTCCTAAACTATTTTTGTGTTTTTTCCTGCCCTATCTATCCATTGTGATTTTGCTCTAAGTAATTTTGCTCACTTTGCTTATGTTTCCTATCTTTTATATTTTGTAATATTGTTTTGATTACTGGATACTTTTTTTTCTGAAAATTATCAATATCTGTTTTAGGTTTAATTTCTAAGTTTACTGTTTTCTGTTTTCGCGGATGTGTATTTAAAAGTTGAAGTTCTAATTGCACCTTTAATAATTTCTCATAACGTATTAGGTCGGCTTCTTTTATTATATCTGTTGTTTTTATTTGTATTAAATATTTTATTTGATCCTGATAATCTTTATCTACACTAATATTATTATTAAGTTTAAAGAAACTCGCCCTCGAGGGTCACTATCTGCATTGATATTAAATTATCCTAACGGATGATATATCCGTAACCTCGTGTAAATTTACATCCTCTAATTGCATTTAACATGTTGTTCGAAATTAGAGAAATGTTCAGCCTACAAAATATTGACTGTTTGTGGTTAGAATGCCACATATAATATTTTGTTTATGGATTTAAAATTCTCCATATATCATTTATATCGATATTTTGTATTGTATTATTTATGTTATACATATATTTGTTATAATTATTATTTCCATTTTTTTCATTATAATGTCAGTAATTATAATGTAGAATCTCGTAAAACAACACTCTGTACTGGTTATACCCAGGGAGCGGACTCGAGAGCAGTTCATATAACCTCTGAACTTTCATCGCAAATACGCTAAACTATATTGGTATCAGCTAAACTTAACTAAACTAAAAGTATTAAAATCGACACCAATATTTAAAGTATGATTTTGTATGAAATGTAATATATTGACTGGTTTTGTGCATAAACATTTAAAATACATAATCTTTTTCATTTATATTAATATTTAACGATTGTATTTTACAGTCTATAATATTATCATATTCTTTTACTCTAATGCAACATTGTAATTGACTAGGCTACGCACACCTGTGCTATTTCTACTATTTCAACTTAAAATAGAACATATCCCCTTTCTTTTTTTCCAATTACGAAAAATAACAAGCCTTGTAAAAAGACCACATTTGCGACATGGTTCGTCCAATAAATTTGGTCTCGTAAATTAGTTTCTAAA
Organism: Panopea generosa; assembly: GCA_029582155.1. Taxonomy (NCBI): domain Eukaryota; kingdom Metazoa; phylum Mollusca; class Bivalvia; order Adapedonta; family Hiatellidae; genus Panopea; species Panopea generosa. The sequence continues at coordinate 1,154,527 of CM055907.1, forward strand.
TGAAAAATAAAATTCACCAATCATATTTGAATTCCCATTCATGTCTGACATCTGAAATTGAGTCTGATTTAAAATGTGTCAAGCCTTTAAGTTATCTAAAAGTCCCGTAAATGAGTTGTTTGTTTCTGTTTTGAAAGCCTTTGCTTGTTTAAGTGTTAAGATCACTCGTTGAACTATTGCATTGTAAACATATATGGAAAATACCAAACATATAAATGGTAAATAACGCTGCAATAAAATAAAAGCTGAGCGTATTATGGGTTAAAGAAAATTTTAATTTTCCTGCAATCATTTAAATACAAAGGTACTCGTTAAGAGTAAAACATATCTCAAACATCTTGCATTTTTATCAATATCACGAAAAATGGTTTGCGCCCAAAACTGCTAGGACGCCGGTATTGTCAAAAACGAAATTGCACAATAACTGAAATAACCACTGGCGTTAGACTGTAGCTCTGTCGTTAAGTTTGACTTTGAGATTACGTTTTATATGTGCGACATTTAACCTTTAATCATTTTGAGCAACACTTTTTCAATGTAATGTTACGTTGCAGCGCCATTTCGCTTAATATAGCGTTAGTATACTAATTATAAACCATCATAAACATAATCTTTAACACTCTTTATCACGAAGGACACCCAGTAAGTGTAAAATTGTGCCTTTAACTCATTTACATAAGCTACGCGCCCTACTCCGAAACAGAAACTTACGATACCAAAGATCTCCACACATATTGAGGTATTTTATTGACAATCTGTAAATAAAATACCTCAATATGTGTGTAATACAGACATATAATTAATAAAAACAAAAGCCGCCTTTTCCTTTGTAATATATTACAGAGAAGAAGAAGTATACCTTATTAACTTAACATAATGGATTATTTCAGACATTTGAACAGAGTTATCCGGTAATTGCCCTTGCGCAGTTTGATGATTTTGGCATGAATTGAGTTACTTCTCTCAGATCGTTTTAATACATTCAGTTATCGTTCCGCTCTGACACTAAGATTAAGTAGGCGTGAAGTGTTATATATGCCTTAGGGTATACTTTATCTATTTTTTCTGACTTGGTGTTGATAAGCACGTTTTGGTGTCAAGTGATATAAATTGAGTATCGCAATTATACATACTATTTAATGTCCACTGAACTTTTTTATCAAAGACATTAAAAAAAAAAGGTAATTGTCCGAAAAAAATAAACCATTAAATAATGTTTTGGATTACAAATTTTTAGTTAAAATATCAAAATAAAATAAATGTATGCTTTAGAATAATGAATAAAATACATAAATTAAAAAAGATATTTAAAGTACACATAACTTGCAATATCACCATGTGTTTATAAACATTTCGGGACTGACTAACATCTTAATTGAACACTGGCTATATTATCAATGGGTTTAAGAGAACATTATTCCTATAGATAGTTCTCTGTTGGTCTAATTATTCAGAAAAAAACATAGGGTTGATCAGGTTGCTTTTTCACAATTTCGATGATTTGATGGCACCCATTCATTTTTGACAATTCTGCCCATTTGTTGCAGTATATCACTACGCATCTTTAAACTGTTAAAGCATCATCAAACAGTTTCATATGTCACCATAACTTTGCAGAAATCATGAAAATGTTCCAATGTTCCCATATGCTCAGAGAAATATGACAATTTGTGCATTTCTAACAAAAATATAGCCCAACCGCTTTACACAGCTCTAATTTTTCGTAAGAATTAACCGTCATGTAAGGGAGGTAATTCTTCAGTGAGACCTATAGCCGGTGTATCGGCTGATATAGTGATATACATGTTGTTTTTAATTGTGCACAATAGTACGCTGTATTGGGTACAATAGTACGCTGTATTTGGCAATTTACATTGCAATTAACGTATACGTTGTAAAATGTTTATCAGACTTTAAATGTGACCGAAAACGTGTTTTGAGTATTTTTATATAGACCATATAAGGTGCATACATGATGTTATAAAATATAAAAATTGAACAAGAAGACGTGAACTTATTTTAATTTTTATTTTATCATAATAAAGGTTATATTTTTAACTTCATGACTAAAGGTTGGAATAGGTTGGCAATTTAATAATGAAACAGTTTTAACGGTAAAAATATTTTTCTCCTATGTTTCTATGTAAACCAAATATCACGGTTTAGGCTGATACATGTAAGTAATATGAACCGTCGATATCAAGGAGGATAACTTCTGTTGATAAGACAGAGCAATGTCTGAAATAGTCCCACATGAACTGATCCAGTTTCTCAATAAACATATTCCATGAATCAATTGTTGTATAATGTTTAGCGTCACTTCTAACAGTTTTTCCAGTCATATCGCGATGCTGACAACTTGAGACATTATTCTAAGCGCTGCCCCACTAGAGTATCATGCCGAAGACACATGTATCATAATACTCAATCCTGTCACATTATACTGATACCGGACTTACCAGACCTAGAACTGTCCTCTTAATGGTGGGCGTCAAAGCGTCAAACGAGGATGCTTCTAGTACCATTTAAGTCTTTGGTATGACCCGGCCGGTGATCGATCCAAAGATCTTCTGCATGCTAGGCGGACGCTTTACACCTAGAACACAACTGTTGAACATTAAATATAATATCACTCCTCACAGAAATACAAGTTATAAGAATGCGCTAACGCAAAACCAATGATAACACTTAAAATGAATGTTATTTTTAATTTGGTTTCTTTTACAAAAGAACATTCAAAAAATGAATTGACTAATGCTAATGAGTTCTATTTATAGTTAAATGAAATAGTGATACAAATGTATACATACTCAGAGTTCTAATATAATATCTACGTATAAAAGTTTTCTTTATATCATTGTAAGCTGGACATTTGAATATAAACTGAAATTCATCTTCAGTATCTAGAGAATTACACATTACACAATCAGTCATACCAATCCTACTATACAGACTGCCATAATGAACTCACTTCAAAGGACACCTCAGATAAAAATAATCCTATACTCGCCATACTCAACACTCGAAATCTTTGCTCGACATTCAATTTTCGTACTTGACTCTCAACTTTCTTACTCGAAACTCGATAATTATTCTCCTCAAATATGTTTATTATCTAACGGAAATAATAAAACAACAATACAAATACGTTTTAAGAAAGAATATAATTCAAAATGTCTAATTCTTTTGTTTGCCATAACATCGAACAGGTCAAATAATTTAAACAAAATTACTTCGGAGCAATTACTGAATACGTGTAGGAATTAAAACATAAACAAGAATGTCATCAAAAAGGTATGATCAATACAATCAATAACCTCACCATCTCCATATGACAACGTGTTAAACATGTATCTAAAATTAAACAAACATCTGCTACTAATCACCGAGACATGAACAGGAAATATTTGCCCAGTTTTATCTGTAACAGCCGGATGGTAAACGATACAAAGCTTTTTTTCTCTTTCTATTAAACCTTTATGTATGTCAGCAGTACATAAATGTAATGTGAATCGTATCTATGCAGCAAAAATTGCCGTACAACGCAACTATGTAGATATTTTCAGTGTCATTACTATAACAACTAGGTAGTCATTTTTAGTGTTATTCATGTAAAAACTACGTAGCCATTTCCAGTGTTGTATTTGTAATATTATCAGGTTGTTTGTTAACCTCTGACTGTGCAGTTTCACCAGTTTCCATTGGAGCTTTATAACTGTTTGCTTTATATATTTCCAATCCCCTTAATTTCCATTATTTATTATTCTTTTTTCGCTCATCCCACATTAATTGCTTTATATGTTTACATCGACCAATTTAGATCCCCATTTTTGTAATCCTGTATTAAGGTTTCAGTAGAATTGCTTAACGGTCTCTATCTTAAGGGCTATGGCCAAGCTGAAATTGAGATGTTTGTTGATTTTATCATTCCGACAGCTTCTCAATTAAGTTGTGAAATATCAATATAAATGTAATTATTAAAATGGATAAACAGCATCTCATTATCATTAATGAATAACATTGGAATGGTTTGGAATGTTAAATCCACCAAAACGTGACTAAATCGATCATTTAATTGGAGTGGTAAACTTCAAACGAAATCCCCAAGTTAGGAAATCCCTTTTCAAGATATTAATTTGGCATGTTTAAATAGATATCATTTTGGCTATACAGAATCAATGAATATAGATAGGTATCATATATAGGGAAAAAATTGTTTTATTATTTTTTTAAAGTTTACAAAAAGCCCCGATACATTCCCATTAATAGATGCATGCAGGTTGTAAGATGCGAATTGTACGTGGAAGATTCATGGCAGATGAGCACCGTTATGTATAATGGCAGAGTTCAAAGCACTAATTTTCGGTACATTTGTTTACAATAGTGACGGATTTTAAGTTCAAAACAAATGCACCAATAGCAAGGGAGAAAACTCGTGTAGATGCAACTTGTCTAAATTTTCGACAATTTTCGTCGTTGTAAATCACAGGAACACGCTGTTTTTAACCGGATTGACAATGACGCCGCAATTTTCAAAATACGACATAGTGATTTTTAATAGAAATAGAGCGGTTAAACATTCTGTTTCATTATTGAGACTTTCACTTGAGTTTTGCTCATCCTTGTTCAAAAATATATTATTTAAATGCGTTAAAACTCATTATTATTTAATGTGGCATAGTGACTGCAGAATATTCAATAGAATGATTTAGTTTCTTTTTAAATCATTTTGAGTTCGTGATTTCTCTATTGGTTTTAACTAGTCTCTTAAAAGTTTTATTTTTTAATATTTTATTTTCTTAATTCCTAAACTATTTTTGTGTTTTTTCCTGCCCTATCTATCCATTGTGATTTTGCTCTAAGTAATTTTGTTTACTTTGCTTATGTTTCCTATATTTTATATTTTGTAATATTGTTTTGATTACTGGATACTTTTTTTTCTGTAAATTATCAATATCTGTTTTAGGTTTAATTTCTAAGTTTACTGTTTTCTGTTTTCGCGGATGTGTATTTAAAAGTTGAAGTTATAATTGCACCTTTAATAATTTATCATAACGTATTAGGTCGGCTTCTTTTATTATATCTGTTGTTTTTATTTGTATTAAATATTTTATTTGATCCTGATAATCTTTATCTACACAAATATTATTATTAAGTTTAAAGAAACTCGCCCTCGAGGGTGACTATCTGCATTGATATTAAATTATCCTAACGGATGATATATCCGTAACCTCGTTGTAAATTTACATCCTCTAATTGCATTTAACATGTTGTTCGAAACTAGAAAAATGTTCAGCCTACAAAATATTGACTGTTTGTGGTTAGATTGCCACATATAATATTTTGATTATGGATTTAAAATTCTCCATATATCATTTATATCGATATTTTGTATTGTATTATTTATGTTATACATATATTTGTTATAATTATTATTTCCATTTTTTTTCATTATAATGTCAGTAATTATAATGTAGAATCTCGTAAAACAACACTCTGTACTGGTTATACCCAGGGAGCGGACTCGAGAGCAGTTAATATAACCTCTGAACTTTCATCGCAAATACGCTAAACTATATTGGTATCAGCTAAACTTAACTAAACTAAAAGTATTAAAATCGACACCAATATTTAAAGTATGATTTTGTATGAAATGTAATATATTGACTGGTTTGGTGCATAATCATTTAAAATACATAATCTTTTTCATTTATATTAATCTTTAACGATTGTATTTTACAGTCTATAATATTATCATATTCTTTTACTCTAATGCAACATTGTAATTGACTAGGCTACCCACACCTGTGCTATTTTTACTATTTCAACTTAAAATAGAACATCTCCCCTTTCTTTTTTTCCAAATACGAAACATAACAAGCCTTGTGAAAAGACCACATTTGCGACATGGTTCGTCCAATAAATATGGTCTCGTAAATTAGTTTTTAAATGAAAAATAAAATTCACCAATCATATTTGAATTCCCATTCATGTCTGACATCTGATATTGAGTCTGATTTTAAATGTGTAAAGCCTTTAAGTTATCTCAAAGTCCCGTAAATGAGTTGTTTGTTTCTGTTTTGAAAGCCTTTGCTTGTTTAAGTGTTAAGATCACTCGTTGAACTATTGCATTGTAAACATATATGGAAAATACCAAACATATAAATGGTAAATAACGCTGCAATGAAATAAAAGTTTAGCTTCTTATGGGTAAAACATATCTCAAACATCTTGCATTTTTATCAATATCACGGAAAATGGTTTGCGCCCAAAACTGCTAGGACGCCGGTATTGTCAAAAACGAAATTGCATAGTAACTGAAATAACCACTGGCGTTAGACTGTAGATCTGGCGTTAAGTTTGACTTTGAGATTACGTTTTATATGTGCGACATTTAACCTTTAATCATTTTGAACAACACTTTTTCAATGTAATGTTACGTTGCAGCGCCATTTCGCTTAATATAGCGTTAGTATATACTAATTATAAACATCATAAACATAATCTGTAACACTCTTTATCACGAAGGACACCCAGTTAGTGTAAAATTGTGCCTTTAACTCATTTACATAAGCTACGCGCCCTACTCCGAAACAGAAACTTACGATACCAAAGATCTCCACACATATTGACAGTCTGTAAAAAAAATACCTCAATATGTGTGTAATACAGACATATAATTAATAGAAACAAAAGCCACCTTTTCCTTTGTAATATATTACAGAGAAGAAGAAGTATACCTTATTAACTTAACATAATGGATTATTTCAGACATTTGAACAGATTTATCCGGTAATTGCCCTTGCGCAGTTTGATGATTTTGGCATGAATCGATTTACTTCTCTCAGATCGTGTTAATACATTCAGTTATCGTTCCGCTCTGATACTAAGATTAAGTAGGCGTGAAGTGTTATATATGCCTTCTGGTAAACTTTATCTATTTTTTCTGACTTGGTGTTGATAAGCACGTTTTGGTGTCAAGTGATATAAATTGAGTATCCCAATTACACATACTATTTAATGTCCACTGAACTTTTTTTATCAAAGACATTAAAACAAAAAGTAATTGTGCGAAAAAAATAAACCATTAAATAATGTTTTGGATTACACATTTTTAGTTTAAATATCAAAATAAAATAAATGTATGCTTTAGAATAATGAATAAAATACATAAAAAAGATATTTAAAGTACAAATAACTTGCAATATCACCATGTGTTTATAAACATTTCGGGACTGACTAACATCTTAATTGAACACTGGCTATATTATCAATGGGTTTAAAAGAACCTTATGCCCATAGATAGTCCTCTGTTGGTCTAATTATGCAGAAAAAAACATAGGGTTGATCAGGTTGCTTTTTCACAATTTCGATGATTTGATGGCACCCATTCATTTTTGACAATTCTGCCCATTTGTTGTAGTATATCACTACGCATCTTTAAACTGTTAAAGCTTCATCAAACAGTTTCATATGTCACCATAACTTTGCAGAAATCATGAAAATGTTCCAATGTTCCCATATGCTCAGAGAAATATGACAATTTGTGCATTTCTAACAAAAAAACAGCCCAACCGCTTTACACAGATCTAATTTTTCGTAAGAATAAACCGTCATGTAAGGGAGGTAATACTTCAGTGAGACCTATAGCCGGTGTATCGGCTGATATAGTGACATACATGGTGTTTTTAATTGTGCACAATAGTACGCTGTATTGGGTACAATAGTACGCTGTATTTGGCAATTTACATTGCAATTAACGTATACGTTGTAAAATGTTTATCAGACTTTAAATGTGACCGAAAACGTGTTTTGAGTATTTTTATATAGACCATATAAGGTGCATACATGATGTTATAAAATATAAAAATGGAACAAGAAGACGTGAACTTATTTTAATTTTTATTTTATCATAATAAAGGTTATATTTTTAACTTCATGACTAAAGGTTGGAATAGGTTAGCAATTTAATAATGAAACAGTTTTAGCGGTAAAAATAATGTTCTCCTATGTTTCTATGTAAACCAAATATCACGGTTTAGGCTGATACATGTAAGTAATATGAACCGTCGATATCAAGGAGGATAACTTCTGTTGATTAGACAGAGCAATGTCTGAAATAGTCCCACATGAACTGATCCAGTTTCTCAATAAACATATTCCATGAATCAATTGTTGTATAATGTTTAGCGTCACTTCTAACAGTTTTTCCAGTCATATCGCGACGCTGACAACTTGAGACATTATTCTAAGCGCTGCCCCACTAGAGTATCATGCCGAAGACATATGTGTCATAATACTCCATCCTGTCACATTATACTGATACCGGACTTACCAGACCTAGAACTGTCCTCTTAATGGTGGGCGCCAAAGCGTCAAACGAGGATGGTTCAAGTACCATTTAAGTCTTTGGTATGACCCGGCCGGTCCAAAGATCTTCTGCATGCTAGGCGGACGCACTACACCTAGAACACAACTGTTGAACATTAAATATAATATCACTCCTCACAGAAATACAAGTTATAAGAATGCGCTAACGCAACACCAATGATAACACTAAAAATGAATGTTATTTTTAATTTGGTTTCTTTTACAAAAAACTTTCAAAAAATGAATTGACTGATGCTAATGAGTTCTATTTATATTTAAATGAAATAGTGATACAAATGTATACATACTCAGATTTCTAGTATAATAGCTACGTATAAAACTTTTCTTTATATCATCGTAAGCTGGACATTTGAAGATAAACTGAAATTTATCTTCAATATCTAGAGAATTACACATTACACAAGTCTCTCTAATCTAGGATATTTGAATCTATAAATTAGGCTTTACTTGGCGAAAGTTGTTTGTGCAAAATTTATCAAGATAATTGTCAAAACAAAATCTAACTTTATTTATATAAATAAAAAAATCTTTTTTTTTTTCGCTGTAAAAGTCTGCTGTCAACTTTGTATATGTTATAAACATTTATTAATTTTAGATTTACTAAATATAATGTTTCATAATTTTCTTTTACAGTGTATCAACACCAAGAGTATTTGGCACGATATATTGTCGTATTGTTAAGTCAATTACAGCAATGCGTTGTCTCCCTTCAAGGAACGTGCTAAAATGGCTATTACATTTAGTTTTACTTTTTTTATTAGTTATACTGTGGTTGGTATTTACGCGAAACGGCACAATTGAGTTTGACAAAGTTTCGTCAATTAACACAAACGATGCTCGAAGAGATTGGTGCGTTCATGGTCAAAATTGTCGTCTGCCTGATTGTCTTTGTTTTGGTATGAATCATTACCCTGAACTCTTTCAAAGCAGTGAAGTGCCACAAATAGTTATATTTACATCAGACGATAGTCTAACTGCACAATATGCCGACTTTTATAGACAAATATTCGCCGATCACAAAAATCCTAACGGCTGCCCTTTTTCCGGAACGTTATTCGTTTCTGATCCTGGTGAAACCGATTTTCGATTAGTACGACAGTTTTATGACAAAGGTTGGGAAATTGGACAACATGGAGCGAAGCATATTGCTCACAATAATACGAGTATTCTTACAGCCGATATCAACGAAATGCGCACGATAACACATAAAGAAACTGGAATACCATTTTCTGAATTAATAGGTTGGAGAAGTCCATATCTACATACATTGATGGATGGAGAAATTGAAACGCTGAAAAAACTAAAATTCACATACAGCATGACCTTTAACACAGATACATATTCATGGCCTTTCACCTTGGATTACGGTTTTAAACCTTTCTGGCCAAAGGTAAGTCTCTAAACACCCTTGTAAACACGTGTTCACATGCATACGTAAGTATAGATTATACGTCGAGTTTTAAACATGTTATGTACTACATATTCAACAAACACGTTCTTGGTAACATTACATTGCATGATCCCTCATCGTTCTATGCCAAGCTCAGACCAAAAGAATTATGCGAGTTAATTGCAGAGAAGGGCGGTGGTTCTACTCAGATTCATTCATCCACCACTAAATACATGGTATTTAAAACCTGTATTGTGTTGACAATGGCGTTGAACCTCTTACAAAAATATTTTATTGCAAGAATTATTCAATAATCGTACATAGCAAATGTTTTGACTCTCATAAATAATATGAAATAAATAATATGAAACCGTGAACATAATATTATAAACCAATACTTGTAAATCAGAAAATATCCCCTCATGTGGCGCTTAGAATGTTAAAAATAATATTAACAAACTTTACTGCGCTCTTATTAAAATTCTCACTCATTTGAACAAACACACAAAATATATTATATTGTTATTATGTTTAGTCATTGAACTTAAAAGCAAAACGTCATTTTGCGATAAACAATTACCTTGAAAATCTTATTTGACTTCGTATTAAGGGATTTAAAATCATCATGTATAAACCATTTTTCTTCTATTTTAAGTAACAGTGACCTTGACATTGAACTTGTAATCTTAAAATCAATTTCGTTTATATATAAACAATGTTCCTATGATATCAAGATCACCGTTTAAAGGAGGTCGTAGAGGGAAACTCGAAGAAGAAAAATGGTTGGTTTATCATCTGAAAAGGAAAATAAACATTTCCCTTACATAATGAATTATTCATTTAGGCTATAATTTACAACATAATGTATGTAGCCTTCTATTACTGTTCCCATTATTTTTCAGCTTTGGCAGCTATTTTGTGTTTCAGATTGACCTGAGGGTCCTACATAGACGAATGGTATAAGGCGTTGTCGTTTAACTACCACTTTCATTTCATCACTGAGGTTGAAGTTTCGAGTCTAACTAGGTTCAACAACTTCATGTGACCAATCTTAGGTCTTCCTCCACCAATAATCTCATTTAAAAAAGTACCGTCTTATTTTTTTCTACGACTAACTTCACATTAAGCGCAACATTCAGGTACATTTATGGATACTACAGGTAACAACAGTTTAGGAAAGGACACCGGGCGAGACATCGTGGCATAATATCTGCTGATTTGAAATCTAACTTATTTCCGAAAAAAAGAAAATGATTATTTAGAAGACCGTGATGATCTCTTCTAAAACAGTTTGGCTGTTTGAATATCATATAGAAATAAACAAATGGGTGTTGTTAAATATTTTCAGTTTTGTTTTTAAATACTATATTATCAGAAAACAATTAACCAAAATAGGTGCAAAACAATGTTTACAGTTGTTATTATATCAAAAGGTAATAAAGTTATAACGAGTATTATGTAAAAACAGTTCCAGATTTATTTTTGATGTAAAATAATCATTTATAAAACGATTTAATTTTAATTTGAAATCAAGTAATTGATTAGAATTGAATTCTATTTTAGTAACAGTGATTTGTCCTTGATGCCATTGACCTAAAAAGCACTCGCATGCGTCCATTTGACATAAGTATTTATCTATAGAAAACATCTGAGAGAGAAAACAAGTAAATTAAAGCAAATTTAATTTTCTGTTTAATATGTAACAGTGACTTAACCTTAAGATCATTAATTAAAACAAATCACACGCTCCGTTTTGGTATCAGAAGGTTATTTTTAAATTTTCATCAAAACATTTTATGAGACCCTCAAATTATTGTGCAGAATCATTACTTTCTTATAATCTCAGTAAAACTGACCTTGATATTAAACGGATTTCAATATTCTACCTTTAGTAACTCTGATTTAACACTGAGGTCATTTATTGACCTCTCAATCAGTTTCAGGACTTCTATCTACAAGTTATCACATCAGGAACTAGTTATTGGAACAGATACAATTTTCTGAATGATGGATTTGGCACGAAGCAGATTAAAGTAATAAACAAGGCGGTGCTTTAGACATAAACAATCTATAAGGATTCTTAAGGGGAATTTATGTAATTGAGCGCAAATCAAACCGCCCCACCCCCCAAAAAAATCGATGAATTAAATTCGGCAGCGTCTGTGTCTCTGTGCGTTCGGAGGATTTTCCGGAGTACATCTCCAAAACCAGTCAGGATAAATTCATGAAACGTTGTACACATATCAGCATATTGTTTAGTAGTGTTTTTTTTTTGAGAGTTTTCAAAATGTTTCATCGTTTCCAATATTGTTCTGTTACCATTGACATAAATAGCGAAAACTAATAATTTCGCCGTTACAAGAGCACTGTTGAATGTAACTTCACACAACTTTGTAAACATATTAACCTAGTAACATATTAGCGTATTTTGCTATTAGGGAGATTTACAATATTTTTTTATGTTACAAAGGAAACAATTAGGCAAAATTACTACAGTTGCCGTTTTCGGAGCACAACACCAAAACCGGTCAGGGTAACTTCACGAAACGTTGTACACATAGACCAAATGGTCTAGTAGTGAGTTTTACTATGGGGAAGTTCCCTACATATTTTAGGATACTATGAAAACAATTAGTCAAAATAAACAAAAGTCGTTTCAGGACCTTTCAAGATAATTTCAAGAAATTATATTCACATGTCAACCTTATGGTATAGTAGTTCACTTTGCTATGATGGAGGTTTTTTTGTTCCAATACTGTTCTGTTATCATGGAAATCCAGAGACAAAATTACAAAATTCATCAAAGTTAAATTTACGTTAACCCATCAAAGGTCAGGCGATTATACAGTAATCTTTTTTTGATTATCCTCTTCAGTTTTGACCAGTTTTACCTTTACATATGGTCAATGACATAATTATTTGATAATTATATTTCAGGGGTCTCTTACAGCAATTTCTGGATTTTGGATTATTCCAAATTCGCATTACGATGCCAAGCCATTTGATGATAGCAAAGTTGGTTACGTTGACGGTTTAGCGGCAAGTTGGACTGACTCAAAAAAAATGAATACTGCATCAGAAATTGAAAGACTTTTAGATGCAGCATTTATTGTACATTACCATGGAGATCGATCACCATTTATTGTAAACACTCATGGCAATCTTTTCAACCGAAACCCGAAAGCATTGCCTGCTGTGATCAACTTTTTTAAAATGCTTGCTTCACATACTGACGTGTTTGTCCTCAGTGCGAATAAAGCCTTGCAGTGGGTAAAAAATCCAGTTAAACTTCGAGATATCCACAAGTTTGAGCCTTGGAAATGTTGACATCATATGACGTCTCTAAGTGGAAAAATGCGAAACAGATTGACCGAGATATTGGAGTTTGTTTTAAAATTAACATGCAAATATCAAATAAATATGTATAGAACTTGACTTCATGTAAATGTTTGCAAGAATTAAAAGAAATTCAACAAAAGAATTAAAAGAAATATCAACAAATATAAGCCAACTTGTTCTCCAAGCGTACCTTGAAATATGTACACGAGTGTATTTGTTTCTGTTCATCTTCAAAAATGTTAGTGAGAAAAAAACACCTGCTGCAGAATTATGACAACTTTTTGCTTTCCGTAGAAATTGTGGGGAGTTTAACTGAAACTGCAAAGCAGAGTACACAGCAAAATAATTATTCTCCTCATAGTAAATGATGGACTACAAAATGAATAGGTACAATTATATCATTATTAATAATTTAATTTATTTTTCATTTTAGTTGAAAGTAAATATACCATTTTAAACAACTGTACACTAATAACAAAATAGATAAATAATTCTGTGGAAAATAACATCATAGTCTATCAAGGCGTAATATATTCAACAGAATACATGGTCCTAAGCTGATTTTTGGTATATAAATTTGTAAGAGCATTGTAACATGATAACCCAACAAAAACTTAAAAACAAAAGGCGTCATCTCTTTTCAAACTAATAACACAACAAAGTCGGAAAAATACATAACGTTTTCTGATATGTTACTATTTCCATTCAATAACACGTCGATTATAAGTAGTTTGAGCCTGTGGTCTATAAAATGATTGACCCGACTGTCATCAACTTCTGTTCTGGACAAGGTTTTAGAATCGAACACTCGTTTGCAAGACAGTGTCACGAAAAAATGGAGCTGACAGACAAACAGAAGGACGAAATGATAACGAAACCAAATAAATTGTCTGCAAAGTTTGCGAAAATTGATAAACTTATAAACAAAATCGAATCTCTTTTCAGTGGATTTCGTAACAACCAAATTAGTAACAAATGTCCTGAAACAATATGGTCGTCGAAATTCAATACGAAAATCTAATCTCAAGTTTGATGCCAAATGAACAGAAATCACGCTCACAAAACAAGTTGTGCAAATCGCTAATGACAAAGTACTGACTGATAATTCTAAAGTAACAGAATCTGATTTTGATCATTGTCATCCAGTTGGGCCACCTACCACCTTAGACAATATACAGCTCCTCGTCTAATTTGGGAGGTAACATATGAAAACACATGGTGTACGCTGCAAAGTCGAATACTACGAAAAGCACAGATAAGTACATGTATACATTTCTGAAGATTTGACAAGGTATTTCATAACATCATCAAAGACCTACTTCCACTTCCGGTCATGTGAACAATTTGAAGACAAATGACCGCGACAGCTATGCAAAGGAGAAAGTTGACATCAGGCCTTTAATAATATTCAATTTTGAGGACATTAAAGCAAATTTGGTTTACGGACACAAAAAAAAACGATTACTCCGATTTTGCATGATAGTTCCATCAATTAATATCGTCTACGCAAACATTCAACAATCTAGATACTATGTTATACCAGAGCAAAGGGATTGTTATGCCTATTTGTTTATATGGAAACTCCAAAGTGGTGGTTAAAAGTATACCAACTTTGACTGGACCATGCAATCTTTCATATTATCATGTGATCAAAATAAACATATATCTGAAAATATAAACATTGTCGGGTGTAAATCTAAACACTTGTAAATATATATGTGAGTATATATATATATATGTGAGTACGTATACCATGTTTCTACCAGAATGTCAGTATTTATTGTGTATGACTAGATTTACATGTTGTTACCACTTGAATAAGCTTGCTCTAATGACCTGTTTTGCTCCAAGCTAGCTAATGAATTTTCAGACATGACTTGAAACTTGAAGAACTCATTTAACTATGCTTAAATAAACTCTCGCTGATACTGTGCGAGATTTTTTGTTGATAGCTGAACTATTATTTTGTTTATGATTATCATTCTTCAAAAGGGAAATCAATTGTAATCGCCCACATGCTTGTGTAATATGCTTAAGTTTTCGGGTAAGACCGTATTGAACATGTGAGTACTTGTTCACACTGTCTAATTATTTTGAGCATGCGAGCTAACTAATATTCAGATATACTGGAAACATTGGACTAAACCGTATCCCTTCAGCATATAAAATGTATTGGTAACAATTTATTATAATAGGTAACATTGGACTGGACCGTAACCTTCAATAATATAAAGTGTATTATTAAAATCTATAGGTATCATTGTACTGAACCTGAAACCTCCAGCATATAAACAGTATTATTAACAATATATAGGCAACATCTGACTGAACCGTAATCTCCATCATAAACAATGTATTGTTATCAATCTAAAGTCAGCAATAGACTGAGTCATAACACTAGGGCATACAAAATATATGGTT
Source organism: Panopea generosa (assembly GCA_029582155.1). NCBI lineage: Eukaryota > Metazoa > Mollusca > Bivalvia > Adapedonta > Hiatellidae > Panopea > Panopea generosa. Next base: position 1,170,068 of record CM055907.1, read on the forward strand.
AACAATATATAGGCAACATTGGACTGGACCGTCACCATCAAGCATATAAAATGTATTGTTAACAATATATAGGCAACATTGGATTGAACCGTAACCTTCCAGCATACAAAGTGTATTGTTAACAATATATAGGGAACATTGGACTGAGCCGTTACCTTCAAGCACATAAATGGATTGTTAACAATATATAGACAACATTGGACTGAACCGTAACCTTCCATAATATAAAATGTAGTGTTAATACTATATATGCGGCATTGGACTGGACCATAACCGTATTATATGTTGGAGGGTGACGGTCCTGTCCAATGTTGCCTATATATTGTTAACAATACATTTTATTTGCCGGAGGGTGACGGTTCATTCCAGTGTTGACTATAAATTGTTAACAATACATTTTATATGCTGGAAGGAAACGGTTCAGTCCAATGTTACCTATAGATTGTTAACAATACACTTTATATGCTGGATGTGACGGTCCTGTCCAATGTTGCCTTTATATTGTTAACAATACTTGTTTATATGCCGGATGGTGACGGTCCTGTCGAATGTTGCCTATCAATTGTTAACAGTACATTTTGTATGCCGGATGGTGACGGTCCTGTCCAATGTCGCCTATCAATTGTAAACAGTACAGTTTATATTCTTGAGGGTTACGGTTAAGTCCAACGTTGCCTATGGATTGTTAACCGTACATTTTATATGCTGGATAGTGACGGTCCTGTCCAATGTTGCCTATATATTGTTAACTATCCATTTAATATGCCGGAGGGTGACGGTTCAATCCAATGTTACCTATAGATTGTTAACCGTACATTTTATATGCTGGATGGTGAAGGTCCTGTCCAATGTTGCCTACATATTGTTAACAATACATTTTATTTGCCGGAGGGTGACGGTTCAGTCCAATGTTGCATGCGTATTGTTAACAGTACATTTTATATGCTTGATAGTGATGGTCCAGTCCAATGTTGCCAAAAAATTGTTAACAATACATCTATATGCTGATGGGTGAAAGACCAGTCCAATGTTGCCTATAGATTGCTAACACTACATTGTATATGCTGGAGTGTGAAAGTTCAGTCAAATGTTGACTATGTATTGTTAAAAGTAAATTTTATATGCTTGATGGTGACGGGTCAGTCCAATGTTGTCTATATATTTCAATACATTATAGTATACCTCATTTGCTTTTTTCCTTCTTTATTGAATGTGTCGTCATACGGTCAATATAATAGCATATTGGATCGGCCCGGTCCAATATAAGTCTGGTAATTTCACAGATGTGCCTATTTTACAACACACCTATATGGCGACCTTCACACTGTTAGACGACAAAAAAATGAAGCGAATTACTAAGCATGCCGTCAAATTATTTAGAGACTATATGATGGAAAAATAAATGCTGATTTCGAAAACTGTATTCGGTATAATATAGCAAATAATACATGGTGTTTCAGTTCAAATTCAAGTTTACGGACTGGGCAGTCAGACCTGGAATGTCAGCTTCGCTTCGGTCGATATAACTTTTTAGGTCTGACTGCCCAGTCCGTGAACTTTCATATGGACTGAAACACCATGTATTATTTGTTAACTATATGCTAGATTGTGACGGTCCAGTCCAATGTTGCCTATAGATAGTTAACAAAACATTTTATATGCTGGAGGGTTATGGTCCAGTCTAATACGGCATATACATTATTAACAGTACATTTTACATCCTGGATGGTTACGGTTCAGTGCAATGTTGCCAATAGATTGATAACAATACATTTTGTATGACCAAGGGTTATGATTCAGTATAATGTTGCTTTTAGATTGTTAACAATACATTTTATATTCACGAGGGTTGTGGTTCAGCCCTATGTTGCATATATATTGTTAACAATATATTTTATATGCTGGAGGATTCCGATCAAGTTCAATGTCACCCATATAATGTTACCAATACATTATATATGCTGGAGGTTGATTGTTCAGTCCAATGATACCTATACATTGTAAACAAAACATTTTACATGCTGTATGGTAACGGTCCAGTCCAATATTGACTACATATTGTTCACAAAACACATTATGTGCTGGAGGTTTCCGGTCAAGTCCAATGTTGCCTATAGATTGTTAACAATACATTTTACATGCTGGAGGGTTATAGTCCAGTCCAATGCTGCATCTATATTATTATCAGTATATTTTATATTCTGGAGGGCTATGGTTCAGTCCAATGTTGCCTACGTGTGGTTAACAATACATTATGTGCTGGAGGATTATGGTTCCGTCCAATGTTGCCTATATGTTGTAAAAAATCATTTTATTTTCTGGAAGGTTACGGCCAAGTCCAATGTTGCCTATAGATTCTAAACAAAACATTTTATATGTTGGAGAGTACGGTCCTGTCTAATGTTGCCTTTATATTGTTAACAATACATTTTATATGCCGAAGGGTATCGGTTCAGTCCAATGTTACCAATTATTATTAACACATTATTATTAGTACATTTTATAATTTGGAGGTTTGTTGTTAGACCTATGTTGCCAGTATATTGTTAACAATACATTTTATATGCTTGAGGTTTCCTGTCCAGTCCAATGTTACCTATATAGTGTTAGCAATACATTTGATATGCTTGAGGTTCACGGTCCAGTCCAATGTAGCCTTTATACTTTAAACAATTCATTTCATATGCTGGAGGGTAATGGTCCAGTCCAATGTTGAGTATATATTGTTAACATTATATTCTATATGCTGGAGGGTTAAGTTTCAGTCCAATGTTGCCTATATATTGTTAACATTATATTTTATATTCTGGAGGGTTTCGGTCCAATCCAACGTTGACTATATATCGCTAACATTATATCTTATATACTTGAGAGTTACCGTCCAGTCGCATGTTGACTATATATTGTTAACATTATATTTTATATACTGGAGGGTTACAGTTCAGTCCAATGCTACCTAAAGATAGTTAACGATACATTTGTTTAAGGTTCAGTCCAATGATACCTATAGAATTTAAACAAAACTTGTTTCATACATGAGAGTTTCGGTCAAGTCCAATGTTGCCTATAGATTGTTAAAAAACGTTTTATATGCTGGAGGTTTATGGTCCAGTCCAATGCCGCATAAATATTATTAACAGTTCATTTATATTCTGGAGGATTACGGTTCAGTCCAATGTTGCCTATGTATTGTTATCAACACATTTTATGTGCTGGAGGATTATGGGTCCGTCCAATGTTGCCTATAGATTGTTAACAATACAGTATATATGCCGGTGGGTGACGGTTCAGTCCAGTGTTGCCTATATATTGTTAACAGTGCATTTGATATGCTTGATGGTGACGATCCAATCCAATGTTGCCTATATATTGTTAAGAATACATTTTATATGCCAGAGGGTGACTGTCGAATCCAATGTTGCCTATGCCTTGTTAAAAGTTCGTTTCATATGCCTGATGGTGACGGTACAGTCCATTGTTGCCTATATATTGTTAACAATACATTTTATATGCTGGATGGGATATGGTCCAGTCCTATGTTGCATATATATTATTAACAGTACATTTTATATTCTGGAGGGTTATGGTTCAGTCCAATGTTGCCTATATATTGTTAACAATACATTTTATGTGCTTGACGGTTATGGCTCAGTCCAATGTTGCCTATATATTGTTAACAATACATTTTATATGCCCGTGTGTTATGATTCAGTCTAATGTTGTCTTTATATTGATAACAATACATTTTTTATGTTGGAGAGATACGATTCAGTCAGATGTTGCCTATACATTGTTAATAATACATTTTATATTCTGGAGGGTTATGATTCGGCCAATGTTGCCTATATATTGTTAACAATACATTTTTATGCTGGACGGTTACGGTTTAGTCCAATGATACATATAGATTGTTAACAATACATTTTATTTTCTGAAAGGTTATGGTTAAGTACAATGTTGCCTATTGATTATTAACAATATATTTTATATTTGGAGAGTTACGGTTCAGTCCAATGTTGCCTATAGATTGTTAACAATACATTTTATATGCTGCAGTGTTACAGTTCAGTCCAATGTTGCCTATATATTGTTAACAATACATTTTTATGCTGGACGGTTACGGTTTAGTCCAATGATACATATAGATTGTTAACAATACATTTTATTTTCTGGAAGGTTATGGTTAAGTCCAATGTTGCCTATTGATTATTAACAATATATTTTATATTTGGAGAGTTACGGTTCAGTCCAATGTTGCACAAAAGTGTTAACAATACATTTTATATGCTGCAGTGTTACGGTTCAGTCCAATGTTGCCTTAAGTGTTAACAATACATTTTATATGCTGGAGTGTTCCGGTCCAGTACAATGTTGCCTATAGATTGTTACAATATATTTTATATTTTGGAGGGTCATTGTTCAGTCAAATGTTGCCTATAGATTGTTAACATTACAATTTATATGCTGGATGGTAACGGTCCAGAACAATTTTTTTTTATATATTGGTAACAATACATTTTATATGCCGGAATGTTACGGTTCAGTCCAGTGTTGCCTATATGTTGTTAACAATATATTTTATATGCTTGAGGGTTACGGTTCTGTCCAATGTTGCCTATATATTGTTAAGAATACATTTGATAAATTCGACAGTTCAGTCCAGTGCAATGTTGCCTATTTATTTTTAACAGTACAGTTTACATAGTGGAGGATAAGTGTCCATTCTTATGCTGCCTATATATTGATAACAGTACACTTTACTTGCTGGAGGTTTGGGGTCTAGTCCTATGCTGTCTATATATTGATAACAGTACACTTTACCTCCTGGAGATTTAGGGTCTAGTCCTATGTTGTCTATATATTGTAAACAATAAACTTTATATACTGGAGGTTAAGGGTCCATTCTTATGTTGCCTGTACATTGATATCAGCACACTTTGCGTGCTGAATGCTTAGGGTGCAGTTCCATGTTGCCTATATATTGTTTACAATACACTTTACATTTTGAAGGTTCCTGGTCCATCTCTGATGTTGCCTATACATTGTTAACAGTGAACTATACATGCTAGATGTTTAGGTTCCAATTTCCTGTTGCCTATATATTGTTAATAATACATTTTATATGCATGATGTGTATAGTCCAATTCCATATTATTTATATATTGTCAACATTACACTTACATGTGCTGGAGATTCAGGATTTAGGAGTTTAGGGTCCAGTTTCATGGTTCCTATATATTGTTAACTGTATACTTTACATGCTGGATGTTTAAGATACAGTTTGATGTTGCTAATACATTGTTAACAGTACACTTAACATGTTGGAGGTGTAGGGTCCAGTCCCGGGTTTCTTTTATATTGTTAACAGTACATTTTACATGTAATGGGTCTAGGATCTTGTCCTACGTTGCCTACATATTGTTAACAACACATTTTATATTCTGAAGTGTTACTGTAGTTTCCCATGCTGCCTATATATTGTTTACAATATGTTTTATATCCTGAAGGTTTATGATTCAATCTCATATTGTCTATTTGTTTATTAACCGTACATTTTACATGCTGGAGGTTTAGGGTCATTTCTTATGTTGTTAATGTTAACAATAAACTTTACATGCTCGAGATTTAGGTTTTAATCCTTTGTTTTCTTTTATTAACTGACACACAGAATGATATTTAGGTAAAATAGTTTAAACTAGTTTTATTGCCAATAAGTATACATCATTCCTTCATCATATACCATAAACAGTAAATATTGACAATGGTTTAGATATAAACTTAATTTTCCACAATACTAGAATAAGCTTTTGATGTTAAAATAACAGGTGTAATACAAAAGTTAATAAAATGATAATAAGATGTATAACGATAGAATTATGAGAAAAAAAGAGAAAATGGAAGAAGACGATGTTTCGTAAGAAATCACTTTATTTAAGTTTTAATAAACCAGTATGATGGATTTTTTTCAATCAGAACTGTCTAGTGCTACATGTAATCTTAGACTGTTTGTCTCGGTTATAAGAGTGTATTAAATCATGAACCCTTTAAAAACTGCAGTATTTGAATATGTAGACATCTCTTATTCCTATTGTTCGATATTAATTGGATGGAATTATCTTGTACATTGGAATACAACAATTCTCTGTTTTCTACAATGAGTTCCAAAGTATTATAGATGAAAGTATACATGATTTCTACTGTTTCTATTTGACTTATTAGAATTTTTATATAGGTGTTATTTCTCAATGAACATGGAACAGTTTCGTCAACGGAACGAGGAAACAATTCACAAATATATATTGGTGTCATATTGTAAGACTATACATGAAACGTAATTTGTACCGTTTGCTCCTATCTGAAAATGAAGTCCACAGTCTCGACAAAAAATAGCTAATGATACGGATCGTATTGTACTAATTCATACTGCTTCCGAAGTATTTCGAGTGTTTCAGAATTGTTCTAAGACAACTGAGCAGCATTAAAGAACTGGTGGTTAAATTGACATATACATTAGTTTTCATGCATTCCTACTCATGTAAATTTCATCTTTCTCATAATCCAAAGAACTTTAAGGGCCGATTCTAGAATATTTTCAATATGGTCATTCTATTTGCCGTTTTTAAGAGTAACACCAAGATGTGTATGTGTATCTACAAAGTTTATAGGGGCATTGTCAAATATCCAATTTTGCACACCAGTATACGGTCTCAACGAAAGTAAAATAACATTGCTTCTGTTTTTTCTGGATAGAATTTCACTAACCACTGTTTAGCCCAGTTTGAAATGATATTTAAATCGTGATTAATTATTCGCTATATATCATATATAGTCGACGCTGCGTAACATAACGAACTGCCTTCAGCATATAGTATAGTTAAACTTAATAATCGTTAACATTTAAAAGGAAAAGAAGCGGTCCTAAGATAATTCCTTGTGGAACATCAGCTTGACAGGCATTAACGACTAACAATAAGAAGCTATGACAACTTTTTGTTTTCTATATTGAGAAAATTTGCTGGCTCAATTTATATCATGTTCTTTAAGTTTAAAAAGTAGGCCCTGGTGATATACCATATCGATTGCTTATATATCTCAAAATTCCATACAAGAATATTGATTGTAGTCATATGTAAACCAGACTGATATTATTACAGCAGATTGTTATTTAGTAGAACGGTTTACATAAGCTTGAACATTATACTGTCTAAACCTTATGCAAAACAACTCAATAGTGATAATGGCCTTAAATTTCAGGACAACTTGTCAACTTTCTTAAAAAAAATCAGAGTTAAATGTGCTAATTTACCAAAAGTCAGGGAATTAATTTTCGGTTATACAACGGTTAAATAAAACATTAGAGATTTTAGCATTTTGTGACTCATGTCATCGCAGCCACTTGCTTTATATATTGCTTGAGTCAAACAAATATCCTGTACTTCCTTTTCCTTAATTTTGAAACGACAAAGATTATTTTCAGTTTTCAGAGTAAGTAGGCAAGATTGGGTTATATCAGATATAGATGTAAAAAATGAATAAAGACACATCGGCCATTTCTTGGTAAGATAAAAGGGGTTTAGTGCCCTCTGAATATGTAGCTGTACATAATTGGGAATATAACTGATAGTATTGGTAGATTCGACAAAATGACGTATAACTTTCCAAAAACATTTTTTTTATCATTACATTTGCGTGTTTTTTCAAATAATTTATTTTGTTACAAGCATATTTATATTTATTCTAGTCAGTATTCTTTTCTGGGGTTTGTTTTGCAAGTGATTTTTGCCTATTGTTTGGTATTGATTATATTCTTATTTCAGAGTCGTACCAAGTAGTAGTTTGCAGTACAATTAATACATTCAAAATATAAAAAAGCTCTTTCAGAAATAATTTGACACTGATTCTGCTAAAATACCTATATGAGCGGCCGGGTTTGAGACCGATGGCTACCCTGAGTCTCCATGAATTTACATCGTTACCCTTTCAGAAGTAATTTCTCACCAAAATCGTGGTAGTTCATTGAGTCTATAACACAGCACAACGATAAAAAAACTCGAAAAAACATGATATTGAACAAAAGAGAAGACGAAGAAGAAGATAAACGAGAAATAAAGAAGAAATCACTTAAATTACTGAAGCACTGTGTTAGTAGTGTTACATAAGCATGATGAGTGATAATAAGCTGAATTCAGGAAATAGGTGCAGCTACAAAATGACACTTAAACAAGTGTTGAACATAGAGCAAATGAAATGTTTATAGGTACTTAACATACTTTTTCATGTGTTTACTCACATAAACATATACGCACACGCGTACGCACGCAAACACGCACAGACAAAAATAAACCTATTCTAATGTAGTCACATAATGTCACACATTAACATACAAAAACATATATTTAACGCATGTGCATCATTTCAGACACAGGCACTATTACACAAAAAAAAAGTAAAACAAACAAAATGGCAATAATTAATATCACAAACTCGAACGCACTCATACAAACGTACGTACACGCAAATAAAAAAATAAAAACAAAAGAATACACACAGTATTAGAAATAAATCGAATCACAGAGATAACATTGCTCTTATTTTTTTTCTGGATAGAATTTCACTTACCACTTTTTAGTCCAGTTTGAAATGATATTTAAATCGTGATTAATTATTCGCTTTATATCATATATAGTCGACGGAGCGTACAATAACGAACTGCCTTCAGCATATAGTATAGTTAAACTTAATAATCGTTAACATTTAAAAGGAAAAGAAGCGGTCCTAAGATAATTTCTTGTGGAACATCAGCTTGACGGGCACTAACGACTAACAGTAAGAAGCTATGAAAACTTTTTGTTTTTCTTTTTTTGAGAAAATTTAATGGCTCAATTTATATCATGTTCTTTCAGTTTAAAAAGTAGGCCCTGGTGATATACCATATCAAATGCTTATTTATCTCAAAATTCCAAACAAGAATATTGATTGTAGTCATATGTAAACCAGACTGATATTATTACAGCAGATTATTATTTAGTAGAAAGGTTTACATAAGTTTGAACATTATGCTGTCTAAACCTTTCCCAAAACAACTCAACAGTGATAATGGTCTATAATTAGATGACAACTTGTCTTCTAAAATGAAAAAAAAATATTTTAATTATTTATACTGATAAAATTGTACCAATTCATTTTGTAGTAATCAATTACTATGAGAAGTTTAATTATTTTGTACCCTGCTTGGCAGTGTCATTTAAACTTCCCAAAATTTCTACGGAACGCAATAAATTGTCATAATTCGGCAGCAGGTGTATTTTTGTCACGAACAGTTTTGAAGATGAACAGAAACCAATACACTCGTGTACAGATTTCAGGGTACGCTTCGGAGAACAAGTTGGCTAATATTTGTTGAACTTTCTTTTAATTCTTGCAAACATTTACGTAAAGTAATGTTCCATATTTATTTGATAATTGTATGTTAATTTTGAACAAACTCCAATATCGATAAGTCTGTTTCGCATTTTTCCACTTAGAGACGTCATATGATGTCAACATTTCCAGGGCTCAAACTTGTAGATATCTCGAAGTTTAACTGGATTCCTTACCCACTGCAGGGCTTTATTCGCACTGAGGACAAACACGTCAGTACGTGAAGCAAGCATTTTAAAAAAGTTGATCACAGCAGGCAATGCTTTCGGGTTTCGGTTGAAAAGATGGCCATGGATGTTTACAATAAATGGTGATCGATCTCCATGGTAATGTACAATAAATGCTGCGACTAAAAGTCTTTCAATTTCTGATGCAGTATTGAGTTTTTTTGGGTCAGCCCAACTTGCCGCTAAATCGTCAACGTAACCAACTTGGCGATCATCAAATGGCTTGGCATCGTAATGCGAATTTGGAATAATCCAAAATCTAGAAGTTGCTTTTAGGGACTCCTGAAATATAATTATCAAATAGTTATGATGTTTTGTCATTTACCATATGTAAAGGTAAAACTGGTCAAAACTGAAGAGGATAATCAGAAATGACAAATGTATAATCGCCTGACCTTTGATGGGTTTTCATTAATTTAATTTTCATTGGAGCTTAAACAAAAGTTTCATTGGTGACATCTTTGATGTAGTATTACATGTATATACAAAAATGAAAGTCACAACAACTGTAATACATAGTGTAACACAGTACTGACATAAAAAGTAGTTTGACTAGTTTCATACTGTTTTTTTTTAAATGCTGCAATGTATGACGGAAATAATGACTTGCATTATTTAAATACATATGTATCTCTTTTTAATACGAGTATATTAATTAATATGACATAGTTTAAACATTTTAGATTCCTTTAAAATATCTAAATGCTATTTGTGAACAGAACACGAAAAGAAGTTTAGGATTGCTATTGATGTCAATTGCTCTTAAGGTCACATATTTAAAGGTCATCTCACTGTTGGTTGAAACAAGAACCCGTATTCAATATCCTTCACTATGGAGTAATCAATCGATGTCACTTGTCAATAAAAAACTACTGTTGAGTTGTGCTCCGGTTACATCAAATTTTGTAATTTGCACTAATTGTTTCTATGGTAACAGAACATAATATTAAAAATGAAAACTCACTAATAGCAAAATACACTACTACACAATTTGTTTGACATGTGTATAGAGTTTCAAGAAGTTGCTTTGATCGGCTTTGTAGATGTGCTCTGGAAACGATGAATTTTGTAAGTTTGACAATTGATTTCCATAATAACAGAACAGAATTGGAACAAACAATAACTCCATCATAGCAAAGTGCACTACAGTACCATCAAGTTGACATGTGAATATAATTTCTTGAAATTACTTTAAAAGGTCCGGAAAGGACTTTTTTATTTTGACTGTTTGTTTTCATGGTAATCTAAAATGTTTACAACGTTTCGTGAAGTTACCTTGACCGGTTTTGGTGATGTACTCCAGAAACGGCAACTGTAGAAATGTTGGCTTATTGTTTCCTTGGTAACATAAAAAGATATTGTAAATGAAATCTCCTCAATAGCAAAACACACTACTATGTAACTAGGTTAATATGTTAACAAAGTTTTGTGAAGTTACATTCAACGGTGTTCTGGTAATGGCGAATTTATTAGTTTTGGCTATGTATTTCCATAGTAAAAGAACAATATTGAAAATGATGCAAAATAATGAAAACTCTCAAAAAAAGCACAACTAAACTATAGGTTGATATGTGTACAACGTTTCACGAATTTATCCTGAATGGTTTTGGAGATGTACTCCGGAAAATCCTCCGAACGCAAAGAGACACGGACGCTGCCGAATTTTACTCATCCATGTTTTTGCGGGATGGGGCGGTTTGATTTGCGCTCAATTACATAAATTCCCCTCAAGAATCCTTATAGATTGTTTATGTTTAAAGCATCGCCTTGTTTATTACTTTAATCTGCTTCGTGCCAAATCCAGCATTCAAAAAATTGTATGTGTTCCAATAACTAGTTCCTTCTGTTATAGCTTTAAGATAGAAGTCCTGAAATTAATTGAGAGGTCAATAAATGACCTCAGTGTCAAATCAGACTTACTAAAGGTAGAAAATTGAAATCCGTTCAATTTCAAGGTCACTACTACTGAGAATAGAAGAAAGAAATGATTCTACACAGTAATTTGAGGGTCTCATAAAATGTTTTGATGATACCAAATGGAAGCCTGTGATTTGTTTTAATTAATGATCTGAAGGTGAAGTCACTGTTACATATTAAACAGAAAATAAAATTTACTTTAATTAGTGTTTTTCTCTCTCAGAGGTTTTCTATATAAAATACTTATGCCAAATAGAGACATGCGAGTGCTTTTTAGGTCAATGGCATCAAGGACAAATCACTAAAATAGAAAATTAAATTCTATTCAATTACTTTATTTCTTATTAAAATTAAATCGTTTTATAAATGATTTTTTACATCAACAATAAATCTGGAACTGTTTTTACATAATACTCGTTATAATTTGATTACGTTTTGATATAAAAACAACTGTAAACATTGTTTTGCACCTATTTTGGTTAATTGTTTTCTGATAATACATTATTTGAAAACAAAACCGAAAATAATGAACAACACCCATTTGTTTATTTCTATATGACATTTAAACAGCCATACTGTTTTAGGAGAGATCATCACGGTCTTCTAAATAATCATTTATTTTTCGGAAATAAGTTTGATTTCAAATCAGCAGTAATTATGCCACGATGTCTCGCCCGGTGTCCTTTCCTAAACTGTTGTTAGTATCCTAAAATGTACCTGAATGTTGCGCTTAATGTGAAGTTAGTCGTAGAAAAAATTAAGACGGTACTTTTTTAAATGAGATTATTGGTGGAGGAATACTTAAGAATGGTCACATAAAGTTTTTGAACCTAGTTCGGCTCGAAACTGCAATCTCAGTGTAAGTGGTCGTTAAACGACAACGCCTTATACCATTCGGCTATATAGGACCCCCAGGTCAATCTGAAATACAACATAGCTGCTAAAGCTGAAAAATAATTGGAACAGTAATAGAAGGCTAAATACATTATGTTGTGAATTATAGCCTAAATGAATGATTTATTATGTAAGGGAAATGTTTATTTTCCTTATCAGATAATATGCCGATCGATTTCTTCTTCTTACAGTTCCCCTCTACGAGCTCCTGTAAGCTGAGATCTTGATATCTTAGGAACATTGTTTATATATAAACGAAATTGATTTTAAGATAAAGCTCAATGTCAAGGTCACTGTTTCTAAAAATAGAAGAAAAATGGTTTATACATGATGATGTTAAATCCATTTAATACGAAGTCAAATAAGATTTTATAGGTAATTGCTTATCTTAAAATGACGTATTGCTTTTGAGTTCAATGACTAACAATAATAAACATATATTTTGTGTGTCTGTTCAAATAATTGAGAATTTTAATGAGACCGCAGTAAATTGTGTTTATATTATTTTTAACATTTTAAGCGCAACATCAGGGCATATTTTCTGATTTTCAAGTTTTGGTTGATATTATTATATTCACGGTTTCATATTATTTGTGAGATTCAAAATATTTGACCATATACGATTATTAAGTAATTATTGTATTAGAATATTTTTGTAAGTGGTTCAATGCTATAGTCAACACATTACAGGTTTTAAAGACCATGTATTTAGTGGTGGATGAATGAATCTGAGTAGAACCACCGCCATTCTCTGCAATCAACTAGCAAGTTTTCTCACATAATTCTTACTGAGTTTGGCTCAGAACGATGAGGGACCATGCAATGTAATGTTACAAAGAACGTGTTTGTTGAATATGTAGTAGATAACATATTCAAAACTCGACGTGTACTCTATGCGTACACATGCACTTGAAAACGTGTTTACAAGGGTGTTTGGAGACGTACCTTTGGCCATTTAGGTGTAAAACCGTAATCCAAGGTGAAAGGCCATGAATATGTATCTGTTTTAAAGGTCATGCTGTATGTGAATTTTAGTTTTTTCAGCGTTTCAATTTCTCCATCCATCAATGTATGTAGATATGGACTTCTCCAACCTATTAATTCAGAAAATGGTATTCCAGTTTCTTTATGTGTTATCGTGCGCATTTCGTTGATATCGGCTGTAAGAATACTCGTATTACTGTGAGCAATATGCTTCGCTCCATGTTGTCCAATTTCCCAACCTTTGTCATAAAACTGTCGTACTAATCGAAAATCGGTTTCACCAGGATCAGAAATGAATAACGTTCCGGAAAAAGGGCAGCCGTTAGGATTTTTGTGATCGGCAAATATTTGTCTATAATAGTCGGCAAATTGTGCAATTAGACTATCGTCTGATGCAAATATAACTATTTGTGGCACTTCACTGCTTTTAAAGTGTTTAGGGTAATGTTTCATACCAAAACAGAGACAATCAGGCAGACGACAATTTTGACCATGAACGCACCAATCTCTTCGAGCATCGACGCTGTGAATTGACGAAGTGTTGTCAAACTCAACTGTGTCGTTTCGCGTAAATAGCAACCACAGTATAACTAATAAAAAAAGTAAAACTAATAGTAGTAGCCATTTTAGCGAGTTCCTTGAAGAGAGACAACGCATTGCTGCAATTGACTTAACAATACGACAATATATCGTGCCAGATACTGTTGTTGTTGATACCCTGTAAAAGAAAATTATGAAACATTATATTTATTAAATCTAAAATCAGTAAGTGTATATATCATATAAAAAAATTACTGCAGAGTTTTACAACGAAAACAAACAAACAGAATTCTGTTTTTATATAAATAAAGTTTGATTTTGTTTTGACCATTATCTTGATAAATTTTGCAGAAACCACTTCGCCAAGTAAAGCTTTATTCATAGATTCAAGACAGTCAAATTTCCTAGATTAGAGAGACTTTGTCAAATGTGCAATTCTCTAAATATTGAAGATGAATTTCAGATTATCTTCAAATGTCCAGCTATTAATGATATAAAGAAAAGTTTTATCCGTAGGTAATAATATCATTAGCATAAGTCAATTCATATTGTGAAAGGTTTTATAAAAGAAAACAAAAATAACATTCATTTGTAGTTTTATCATTTGTTTTACGTGAGCGCATTCTTATAACTTGTATTTCTGTGAGAAGTGATATGGTATTTAATGTTCAGCAATCGTATTTTAGAGGTAGAGCGTCTGCTTATCGTGCAAAAGATCTTGGGATCGATCCCCGGCCGGGTCATACCAAATACTTTATAAATGGAACTAGAACCATCCTCGTTTGATGCTTTGACGCTCACAATTTAGAGGAGAGTTCCAGGTCTGGTCAGCCCGGTGTCAGTATAATGTGACAGAATGGGGCATCATGATACCATGTGTTTTCGGCATGATACTCTAGTGGGACATCACTTAGAATACTGTCTCGAAAGGCGGTGTCGCGATATGACTGGAAAAAGTGTTAGAAGTGATGCTAAACATTATACAACTGATACATTGTATATGTATATTGAGAAACTGGATCAGTTCAGGCTAAACCGTTAAATTTTGTTTACATAAAAACATAAGAGAAATTTAATTTAACCGTTAAAACTGTTTCATTTTTGAATTGCCAACCTATTCCAACATTAAGTCATGAAGTTAAAAATATAACCTTTATTACCATGAAATAAAAATTAAAATAAATTTACGTCTTGTTCCATTTGTATTATTTTATAACATCATAAATGCACCTTATATGTTCTATATAAACTATACTCAAAACACGTTTTCGGCCACTTTTAAAGTCTTTAAAATATTAGTTGTGATTTTTTGCAAACATTTTACAACGTATACGTTTATTGCAACGTAAATTGCCAAAATACAGCGTACTATTGTTCCATATACAGCGTACTATTGTGCACAATTAAAAACAACATGTAAGTTGCTATATCAGCCGATGCACCGGCTATAGGTCTTACTTTAGAATTACCTCCCTTATATGATTAATATTTTTATTTCATAGAAAAATAGATATAGTATATCCGAAGGCATATATAACACGTCACGCCTACTTAATCTTAGTGTCAGAGCGGAACGATACCTGTATGTTTTATCACGATCTGAGAGAAGTAATTGGATTCATTCCAAAATCATCAAACTGCGCAAGGGCAATTATCGGATAACTCTTTGCAAATGTCTAATATAATCCATTATGTTAAGTTAAGAAGGTATACTTCTTCTTCTCTGTAATATATTACAAAGGAATAGGCGGCTTTTATTTCGGTTAATTATATGTCTGTAAATAAAATATCTCAATATGTGTGGAGATATTTGGTATCGTAAGTTTCTGTTTCGGAGTAGGGCACGTAGCTTATGTTACTGAATCAAAGGCACCATATTACGCTCATCCGGTGTTCTTCTTGATACAGAGTGTCACAGATGATGTTTATGATGGTTTATAATTAGTATTTACTAACGCTATATTAAGCGCAACGGCGCTGCGACGTAACATTACATTGAAAGGTGTTGTTCAAAATAATTAAAGGTTAAAAATCACAATTAGAAAACGTAATCTCAAAGTCAAACTTAACGCCAGCGTACAGTTTAACGCCAGTGTTTATTTCAGTAACTATGCAATTTCGTTTATGACAGTACAGGCGTCTTAGCAGTTTTGGTTGCAAAAAGATATTTGAGATAAGTTTTACTCTGGACTTGTACATTCGTGCTGATATGATGGCAGGAAAATTAAAATTTTCTTTAACCCATAATAAGCAACGCTATTATTTCATTACAGCGTTTTAAACTTATTTATTTTACATCGATTGTGAAACAAGTTCTTAAAACTTTGAGGAATGAAACTTGTCGTGGCGGAGGATCAAAACATACTGTAGTTTATAGGCATATATAGTTGATAATGGTCACGTGACAAATTATTCATATCCAAACTTGGCATAGTAATTAACAAGATTTATATTTCAGAAATAGTTATATACCATTTATATGTTTGGTATATGCCATATATGTATACAATGCAATAATTCAACGAATGATCCTAACAATTAAACAAGCAAAGGCTTTCAAGACAGAAACAATTATATCATTTACGGGACTTTTAGATAACTTAAAGGCTTTACACATTTAAAATCAGACTCAATTTCAGATGTCAGACATGAATGGAAATTCAAATATGATGGGTGAAATTTATTTTTCATTTAGAAACAAGTTTACAAGACCAAATTTATCTGACGAATCATGTCGCAAATGTGATCTTGTTCACAAGGCTTGTTATTTTCGCATTTGGAAAAAAGAAAGGGGAGATGTTCTGTTTTAAGTGGAACTAGTAGAAATAGCACAGGTGTGGGTAGTCTAGTCAATTACAATTTTGCATTAGAGTAAAAGAATATGATAATATTATAGACTGTAGAATGCAATCGTTAAAGATTAATATCGATGAAAAAGATTATGAATTCTAAATGTTTATGCACCAAACCAGTCAATATATTACATTTCATACAAAATCATACTTTAATTATTGGTGTCGATTTTAATACTTTTAAATTAGTTTAGTTTAGTTGATACCAATATAGTTTAGCGTATTTGCGACAAAAGTTCAGAGGTTGTATTAACAGCTCTCGAGTCCGCTCCCTGGGTATAACCAGTACAGAGTGTTGTTTTACGAGATTCTACATTATAACTACTGACATTATAATGAAAAAAATTGAAATAATAATTATAACAAATATATGTATAACATAAATAATACAATACAAAATAGCGATATAAATGATATATGGAGAATTTTAAATCCATGTACAAAATATTATATGTGGCATTCTAACCACAAACAGCCAATATTTTGTAGGCTGAACATGTTTCTATTTTCGAACAACATGGTAAATGTAGTTAGAGGATGTAAATTTACAACGAGGTTACGAATATATCATCCGTTCGGATAAATTAATATCAATGCGGATAGTCACCATCGAGGTCGAGTTTTTTTTTAATAACAATATTATTGTAGATACAGATTATCTGGATAGAATAAAATATTTAATACAAATAAAAACAGATATAATAAAAGAAGCCGATTTAATACGTTATGAGAAATTATTAAAAGTGCAATTATAACTTTAACTTTTAGATACACATCCTCGAAATCAGAAAACAGTAAACTTAGAAATTAAACCTAAAACTGATATTGATAATTTACAGAAAAAAATAATCGTATCCATTAATCAAAAAATATAACAAAATATAAAAGAATTTTTTTAGAGTTTTTAACGCATTTAAAAAATATTTTTGAACAACGATGAATAAAACTCAAGTGAAGCTCTCAATAATGAAACTGAATGTTTAACCGCTTTATTTCTATTTAAAATCACTTTGTTGTATTTTGAAAATGGCGGCGTCATTATGGATCAGGTTAAAAAACAGCATGTTCCTGTGATTTACAACAGCGAAAATTGTTGAAAATTTAGACACGTTGCATTTACATGCCCTTGTTATTGGTGCATTTGTTTTGAACTTAAAATCCGTTCTTTTTGTAAACAATTGTACCCAAAAATTAGTGCTTTAAACTATGTCATATACATAAAGGTACTCAACTGCCATGAACCTTCCACGTACAATTGGCATCTTACAACCTGTATGTATGTATTAATGGGAGTGTATCGGGTATTTTGTGAACTTTACAGGATTATTAAAACAATTTTTTCCCTATATATAATACCTATATATATTCAGTGATCCTGTATTGCCAAAATGATATCTATTTAAACATGCAAAATTAATATCTTGAAAAGGGATTTCCTAACTTGGGGATTTCGGTTGAAGTTTACCACTCCAATTCAACGATCGATTTTGTCACGTTTTGTTGGATTTGAAACTCCAAACCATTCCAATGTTATTCATTAATAATGATGAGATGCTGTTTATCCATTTTAATAATTACATTTATATTGATATTTCACCAAACCACAGCCTATTTGAGAAGCTGTTTGAATAATAAAATCAACAAACATCTCAATTTCAACTTGGCCATAGCCTTTAAGATAGGGATCGTTAAGCAATTCTACTGAAACCTTAATAGAGGATTCCAAAAATGGGGATCTAAATAAAAGCGGGATGGGCCAAAATAATAAAAAATCATGGAAATTATGGGGATTGGAAACCTATCAAGCAAACAGTTATAAAGTTCCCATGGAAACTAGTGAAACTGCACAATCAGAGATTAATAAACAGCCTGACAATATTAAAAATACAACACTGGAAATGGCTACGTAGTTGTACCAGGTATGCCACTGAAAATGAATATGTAGTTGTTACAAGAATGACACTGAAAATGACTACGTAGTTGTTACAGGAATGACACTGAAAATAACTATGACTACGTAGTTGTTACAGGAATGACACTGAAAATGACTACGTAGTCATTACAGTAATGACACTGAAAATGTATACATAGTTGCGTTGTACGGCAATTTTTACTGTAAAGGTTATGTCCTGGAAATCGACAATTAGGACAATACGATTCGCATTACATTTATGAACTGCTGACATACAAAAAGTCTGGATAGAGAGAAAAAAAAGCTTTGTACCGTTTATCATCCGGCTGTTACAGATAAAACTTGGCGAATATTTTCTGTTCATGTCTCGGTGATTAGTAGCAGATGTTTGTTGAATATAGATACATGTTTAACACGTTGTCGTATGAAGATGGTGAGGTTATTGACTGTTGTAATCGTTCTGATGACATTCTTGTTTATGCTTTAATTCCTACACGTATTCTGTAATTGCTCCGAAGTCATTTTGTTTAAATTACTTTACCTGTTGGACGTTATGGCAAACAATAGAATTAAACATTTCGAATTATAATCTTTCTTTAAACGTATTTGTTTTGTTATTTTCTTATTTCCGTTAGATAATAAACATATCTGAGGAGAAGAATTATCGAGTTTCAAGTAAGAAAGTCGAGAGTCAAGTACTAAAATCGAGTGTCGAGCAAAGATTTCGAGTGTTGAGTATGGCGAGTATAAGATTATTTTTATCTGAGGTGTCTTTTGAAGTGGGTTCAATATGACAGTCTGTATGGTAGGATTGATATGGCAGTCTTTATGGTAGGTTGGGTATGTCAGCCTGTATGGTAGGATTGGTATGACAGTCTTTATGGTAGGTTGGGTATGGCAGTATGTATGGTAGGTTGGGTATGGCAGTCTGTATGGTAGGTTGGTATGGCAGTCTGTATAGCAGGTTGGGTATGGCAGTATATATGGTAGGTTGGGTATGGCAGTCTGTATGGTAGGTTAGTGTGGCAGTCTGTATGGTAGGTTGGGTATGGCAGTATGTATGATAGGTTGGGCAATGCAGTCTATATGATAGGTTTGGTATTGCAGTCTATATTGTGGAATCAGTATGGACGTTTGTATGTTTTAAGACTGACAGTCTGAAAAGTGAGTTCATTATGTTAGTCGGAATCGTATGCTCAGTATGGTAGTCTGTATGGTGGGTTCAGTATGACAGTCTGTATGGTAGGTTATGAACGGTAGTCACTATGGTACATAATTTATGGTAGTGGGTTCAGTATGACATTCTGTATAGTAGGTTCTGAATGGCAGTCTGTTTGGTGGGCATTCCGTATGGTAGTTTGAATGGTGGGTTCATTATAGTAGTCTGTATATTCGGTTCAGTATAATAGTCGGTAATGTAGGTTCCGTTTGGAAGTCTATATTATAGTTTCAGTATGACGACAGTCTAATGGTTGGGTTCAGTATGGTAGTCTTAATGATTTGTTGAGTATGGCAGTCTCTATGCTGGGTTCATTTAATCTAGATATTGGGTACAGTATGACAGTATGTATGGTTGGTTTAGTATGGGATCTTGATGGTATGTTCAGTATGGCAGTCTTTCTTGTGGATTCGGAATGGTTGTCTGTATAAAGGGTTTATTAAAGACGTCTGTACGGTGGGTTTAGTATTTACGGTAAGTTCAGTTTAGCAGTCTGTATGGTATGTTCAGTATGGCTGTCTGTCTGAATGTTCAGTATGGCAGTCTGTATGATAGGTTCTGTATGGTATTATGCATGGAGGATTCAGTATGGCAGTCTGTATGGTGGGTTCAGTATAGTAGTCTGTATGGTGGGTTAAATATAATAGTATGTATGGTGGGTTCAGGTAGGTAGTCTGTATACTGCGTGCAGTATAGCAATCTGCATGGTGGGTTCTGTGTGGCAGTCTTTATGGTGGATTTAGTATGGTAGTCTATAGAGTGGGTTCAGTATGGTTGTCTCTATGGCGGGCTCGGTACGACAGTTTGTATGGTAAGTTCTGTTTGTCAGTCAATATAGGTAATTCAGTATGGCAGTCTGAATGGTAAGTTCAGTATGGTAGTCTGTATAATGTGTTCAGTAATGGCAGTCCGTATGGTTGGTTCAGTATGGAGGTCTGTATGGTAGGTTCAGTATGGCAGTATGTATGGTGAGTTCAGTATGGTAGGCTGTATAGTAGGTTCAGTATGGCAGTCTGTACGGTGGGTTCAGAATGGTAGTCTGAATGGTGGACTCATTACGATTGTCTGTATATTGTGTTAAGTATGGCAGTCTGTATCGTGGATTCAGTACGGTAGTCTGTATGGTAGGTTCATTTGGCAATCTGTATAGTGGGTTCGTATTCTGGTCTGAATGGTGGGTTCGGTATGGTAGTCTGTATATAGTGTTCAGTATGACATTCTGAATGGTAGGTTCAGTATATCAGTATATATTGTAGGCTTAGTATTGCAGTCCGTATGGTGGGTTCAGTATATTAGTCTGTATGGTAGGTTCAGTATGGCAGTCTATAAAGTGGTTTCAGTATGATAGTCTGAATGATGGGTTCGTTACGGTTGTCTGTATATTGTGTTCAGTATGGCAGTCTGAATAATGGGTTCAGGATGGCAATCTGTTTTGTGGGTTCGGTGTGGTAGTCTTGGTATTGTGTTCAGTATGGGAGTCTGTATGGTGGGTTCAGTATGGTAGTCTATATGGTAGGTTCAGTATCGCAGTCTGTATGATGGGTTCAGTATGGTAGTCTGAATTATGGTTCATTACGGTTGTCTGTATATTGTGTTCAGTATGGCAGTCTGTATGATGGGTTCAGTATGGTAGTCTGTATGGCAGGTTCAGTATGACAGTCTATATACTGGGCTCAGTATGGCAGTCTGAATGGTGAGTTCATTTCGGTTGTCTGTATATTGTGTTAATTGTGGCAGTTTGAATGATAGGTTCAGGATGGCAATCTGTATGGTGGGTTCGGTATGGTATTCCGTATATTGTGTTCAGTATGGCAGTCTGTATGGTGGGTTCAGTATGTTAGTCTGTATGGTAGATTCAGTATCGCAGTCTGTATGGTGTGTTCAGTATGGTAGTCTGAATGATGATTCATTACGGTTGTCTGTATATTGTATATGGCAATCTCTATGGTGAGGTCAATATGCCAGTATGTATAGTGGCTTCGTATTGTAGTCTGAATGTTGGGTCCAGTATGGTTGTCTGTATAAAGTGTTCAGCATGGCAGTCTGTAATGTAGGTTCAAAATGTCTAAATGGAAGGTTCAGTATTTCAGTATCTATGGTAGGTTCAGTATGGCAGTCCGCATATGGTGGGTTAAATATGGTAGTGTGCGTGGTGAGTTCAACATGGCAGTAAAAATGTGTCGTCTTCATATAAATTAACGTTATTAAAAATAAATGGTACCGTTTTCTTCTATCAGTTTACTCCCACCGACCTGCGATATTTACGATATTTAAATCACCAGTTTCGATACCATTTGTGTTGTACAATAATAAATTTACCTTTATCTTAGAAAACTCATCAGTTTCGATATCATTTGTCTTGTACAATAACAAATTTACCCATATCTAAGTAAACTCACCAGTTTCGATAGCATTTGTGTTGCAAAGTAACAAATTTACCCTTATCTCAGTAAACTCACCAGTTTTTTAATGGGGTTACACACCATTTTCAAAACTGTTCAGGGTATACACGGCATATAAATAAATAATTGATATATATATATAAATAAATTAACCATATATCCACAAGGAAAGAAGCCTGACAATCAGGCGATCTACAATTTACAAACGGATGCAAGTTTCCAGATTCTTTCCATACTAAAATTCATGTGGTTTTATCTCCTTCATTTCCTTAAGCGAGTCGTTTTGTGTTAAGTTATAAAGAAAAAAGGATTTTGTTTTGTCTTTGAAAAGATTTTTAACATAAGAAAAGAGAGAATATTGATTTATTCTTAAAAGTTTTAAATTACAAAATATTGTTTGTTTTTTTTCTTCTAAACATCTATGTTAGAATAGTAGAATATTTTGCACTAGCATTACGTGGATGTAAGGTTCCATGAAAGAGAAAAAATAATCCATGACTTATATACCAGATTTGGTAATAATACAGTCCTTTTTTCTTAACATTAGAAAATGCTATTTTATAAAGTAAGTTAAATTACAAAATGATTTTTAAATACTCTCTGTTGTATATTTCAGAATGCATTGAATCTCATTAAACCGCTCAGCAAATTAATCGCGGTCGACATAATATACACCAATAAAAATTATTTGGAATAAAACTCAAATACAGTTTTCAAAAAAATGTGTGATTTAAAAGGCGTGAAGTATATATTTAAAATGCTCACTTTGTGCTGTATGCAGGCAAAAGCTTAGGTATATTTAAATGAGATAGCAAATCAGTCAAGTTTACCGCAGCGGAATCTCGATTAGTATATAACTTTTGATAAAAAAACCTTTGTTTCAGTTAAAATATCTTTTTGTGTAGTATTAAAGGTTCCATTGTGTGCATTTAAGCTGACCATTGCTTTTGATAAAAAGTTTTTATTTTTATTATTAGGGCCATAGATATAAACAAGAATATTTTCTTACCACAAATGGTTGTTTATAAGATAAGTTTACTTCCTTTAGTATCGGTTTCTTTCGAATGTATTTTGAATTCAAAGTTATTGTTAAAAAGTATTGCTACTCCCCTAGATTTGCTTCAAAAGTTACTATAACAGCATTCATATCCCCAATGAATTTTAATAAAAAAAATATCCTCATCATTAAAATGAGTATCTTGCAGGAAGTAGACAGAATATTTTTTCTTTTGAAGGAAATGTATCTTTTTGTTTGGCTTTATCTCCTAGTCCCTGTATATTCATCGATACAAAGGTTAATTTATTTGTCATATTAACATTATACATGTGTAAGCAGGATTACGATTGTTGATGAGATCCATGCTGTTATGCCCCGGTAATAATTTAAGAATCTGTCTATCCGAAAAATTGCAGAAACAAATGGCAGTATAAGAGAGAAAAATAATTCCATACCCCATCCAGTGCTCAATTTCATATACTTGTACAAAGCTAATCGTGAGTTCATTGTCCGAACTTTTCAAAAATAACACATGTAAGTAGTGAGTTACTTTGAAAAAGAAAGAGCTATGAACGAATAAAAGTTAATAAAAAGTTATGATCGGTTTATATCTCATATGTCTGCTTTTGTATATTATCAGATAACTTTGTATGAAACGGTGTAACAATGATCCACACTTAGACAAAGGTAATTCAGTACCTAATTTATACCTATGGTATCTAACAAGTATGTCTTAAGTTCAATAACTCATTATAGGTTAGGAAATTCGCCACTCTCTTATTTACAAAAAAAGTAAATTGCTTTCGATCTACGTAAATTTCACATAATTATCATCTTTTAATGTACTGTCTGAATTTTTATCCAAGTTAATTGCTAAAAAAATAACCTGCACATGTCCAACAAAAAAGTGTAGACATAACAGTAAAATGTAGAGCGTATATATATATATATATTTGTCAGTTTTCTTTTTTTTTTGTTTTTGTTTTTGTTTTTTTTTTTGTGGTGGTTGAGGGGGGGGGGGGGGGGGAGATAAATCTGTTTGATTTTTTTATTGACTGGTTATTGGTAAATTTTGTTTTATTATTGTATTTTTTATCGTGTCAAGATCATTTTTAGTACAAATAGAATGATGTCTTTGTGACAACCGTTAGTTTAACGAAAACCAATAGTAACACTATAACAATTGTTACACTAAGAGTTGACACCGCAACCTTTAGTGTAACAAAAACCCTTAGTGTAACAAAAAAACTAAGTGACGATATGTGACATATTGTTGCAATATGTAGCACAATTAAGGAGACATCTTCTCTATTATATCCTTACTATAATAGGAGCTTACACAACTTATCTGTTTAATACCTATACTTATTGTTTATGCAACCTTGAAATTGGCGGGTGTATGGTGGGGTGGTGAGGGGAATATAGTGGTATTCATGTTCGTCCGTCGTACCGTTCATCTATCCGTCTGTCCGCCTTTTTTGTTCGGTACGTCACGATTTCAGGTCAAGGTAAATGTCACTGTTACTAAAAATAGAAAATCGATCTCAACGCTTACCGGCTTTATTTGGCATACCATGCAAGTAACACAGAACTGCAAGATTACACAAAAATTATTTTGATGTCATTCAGATAAAAGTATGTGTGTAAATTCAATACGGAAACATATTGGAAGCACTGCGAAACAGAACAGACGAATGGGTTGATGTACTCACGAATGAGTATTTGATTTGATTCTTTGCGCCCGGCTTACAACAAGAAAAAAAGCCACATTATTTTTTTTAAGTGCCAAGAAACAGCCATATATTTATTTCAACTGTTTTTCAACAGTCCAAAAATATTACCAACCCTAAACACTTAACTACCCATCCTACTATATAGTTGTTATTTATTAGAATGAAAATATAAATAACCACCAGACTGTAACATACACTTAACTACCCATCCGCGTGTTCGGAAGGACGAATACTGGTAACACCAGACTGTAACAAACACTTAACTACCCATCCGTGTGTTTGAAAGGGCGAATATGGGTAACACCAGACTGTAACATACACTTAACTACCCATCCGTGTGTTCGGAAGGACGAATATGGCTAACACTATATGCCCCCATTTCATAGCAAGGATAAATACATTACTAGTTGAAAAAAAAATGTTACACTAAGAGAACCCGTTTATTATCGAATGTCAATACATGTACCAAACATACCATTAGTGTAACAATTGTTACAGTAGGGGTCGCAACCACAACCATTAGTGTAACAATTGTTATAGTAGGGGTCGCAACCGCAACCCTTAGTGTAACAAATGTTGTTACACTAAGGGTTGACACCGCTACCCTTAGTGTAACAAAAATAGGTGTTGTTACACTAAGGGTTTTTGTAATACTAAGGATTTGCTTTTTAATTCTAATTGCCAGAAAATGAATACCAATATTGTTTGGGGGCTGGGTTTTGGAGTCAAGATCATTTTCAACAAAATTATAAAAAATGCATAAAAACTATTATTTGTTCATCAATTGATCTTCATTTTTCTATGATTTTCAAGTCTTAAAAGAAACATAGCTCCTGAGACAGAATACATGCCATTGATCGATACCAAAGGGATACACTACGAGGCTCGTACTGCCCTGTCAGTGCTTTAGTTTTACACCATCATTACAAAACCATTATCTCAAAAGCATATTGATGTCGCAATACACATGTATCATTAAATTTACTCTGCCCTTATTTTGTAATTATGAAATATTACTTAAAAAATATCACTCAGTGTTGAAAAAAATGACAATGTTTAAAGGTATCATCTCAAACTCGTGTTAAAAACGTAAATTAACAGCAGTTTTATATAAAATTGTTGGTTTTCTTTCTATTTGAAGATGCATCGCCTTTACATCGTATGTCCACGAAATGATTCAACTTCACGTAATCTGAAAGAAACCCATGTAACTTGAAGAAATATGTGCGATTTTCTACACAACACGTGCTACTTTCTTAAAATAAGTGTTTAAAAAGGTTGTCTATAAACAACTGTATTCGTGATTGATTTTAGCGAGACCATTCCGGATAGTTCATTTCCAGAAATCCGAAAATTTGTTATTGTCTTTCGGGAATATTCGGATTTAGGATAACTGTTGTTGTAGCATTTAGAGCGGGACTCGATTTAATCGACAACAACAACACTTCTCATTCTGACTGTAAAACACGCATTACAAAAGCAGAAAAGAACACACCTTTCTGAACAAAAAACTCATAAAATATCTTCATCCATATGATAGCATTTTAATAATCAGTGTTAAATATCTTATCTTAAAAATATCCTAAAAATATTGGACTGATAGGTAATGCCTCTTTAAATAAAAGCTATCTTATAGAGGTTAAGAAAAACGACCAACATCTCTAGTTGTGTTACAATAAGGGTTTTGCTGCGACTCTTAGTGTAATAAAGTATACTGTGTTACACTAACGGTTATTCATTACTGTAACCCTTAGTGTAACAAAAGTTTTATGTGGATTTGATTTGGTGAAAAAAATCCTATTCCAACGATAAGTTCAGTTTTCGGGAAAATCCCAAAAAGTAGCAATGTTCGAAAATTAAACCGATTTTCAAATTTCTGGTTTTCAAATTATGCACTTATATGTAAGAACAGTTTCTTTTTACGTGGACCAATTTTATATATGTCAAAATGCTGTGTTTTCAATTGATTCAATTAAAGGTCAATTCAATGTGAAATAATTACTCAAATCTTGAGATAATAGAAACATGCAGTATAAGTCAAAATTTTAGATACAAAAAGAACTTTGATAAAAATTTGACAATCGTGACGTATCCTAGAAAGAACGTACGGTACGACGGACAGACAAACGGACATTTGTAGCACTATATCCGCACCCCACCTGTAATCTTATAAAACCAATGAATTGTATAAATTGTGTCATTAGCCATAATATGTAGAGATATTATAGAGAAAACGATTTCTTAAATATTGTTACATATTGCAACAATTTGTGACATATTGCCCCTAAGTGTATCAATATATGTTTGTTATATTCAGGGTTGCGGTTATGACCCTTAGTGTAACAATAATAGATTTTGATATACTTAAAGTTAGTGTTACACTTAGGGTTGTGACATGCCAAATAATCGTATTTCCCATGATTTTAAGTTAAAAATATGGAACTTCGTAGAACATGATAATAAAAGAAATCGTAATCAAATAACGATTGTTGGTGAATATAAAAGAAGAAATACAGACTTTTTATAATGAATCGATATTATTTAACATAGACAAATCTGATGCATCATTCAATCATTGCCCAATCACTGTAACACGGGCCGTTAAACACATAAGTGTAGCTTAAAGTGACATTGCTTGGTATAGTAATAGTATATATAAATTGCATCATGGATCTTTGTGGGTGTTTTTAAATTATTTAGTTTGAGTGTATATGATTAACCGAAATATGGAAACCCCGCGAAGTGTGGTTTTACCTGTTCATATATTGTTAACAGTTCAAAGAGATTTTGTAAATCATGTACTCAAAATGCAGTCGAAACGGAATATACTGACATTTGAAATAAATTCTAAGGCCATCTTTAAATAAATTTAATTCTATAATGGCTTCGAAGAAAAAGCCTCTGAAATTATTATAGAAGCCTTTGATATTTGTAAAGCTATTCTGAATTAGTTGATTACTTTGTTACATACAGGGGATGTCATATATATCATATATTATCATATAAAAACTATTTTTGATAAAATAGGGATGAAGTACATCTGGCTGAACCAATTTGAAACTGATACTTTAAATATTAAACTTATCATACAGCGAATTCTCGATATTTACAAACAGAATTTATATTCTAATATCAATAACTCTAACAAATTAGAACATTATAGTAAATACAAACATACATTAGTACTGGAAAAATATTTAAAATTTTATTTTAAAAAAAATGTATAGAATTGCTTTAACCAAATTTCGACTTTCATCACATGATTTTGCCATTGAAACTAGAAAATATACAAATGTAGCACACGCTCAACGAATCTGTTAACAATGTAATATGAACATAGTAGAAAACGAACATCATTTTCTATTGGTATGTCCGAAGTATAGAGAACTTCGCTATAAATATTTTAAACGTATTTATTATCATTGGCCAAATTTGAATAAATTTGAAAGTATTATGGCCTCTCAATGCACGAGACAATAAACAATTTATCCAAATTTATATATTTAACCTTCCAACTTAGAATGAACACTTATCATCAGACTTATACTTGCAGTAAATTAATACATTGATAACAAAACTATGATAATTGTTAAATTGTATTTAACCAATATGTTTTAAATTTATTTACTACTCTGATAATCTTATTTTCATGTTTTCACTGTTGTAGTTTTTGTGTGAGCTATAAACACGCAAGTGCTGTTTTATGCCGAATAAAATTATTTGTTGCTGATTACTTTATAAAAAAATGATATTTTTTGTTCATTACTTTATACATATTTTTAATTTGTAATTCATTGCTGTCTTTGCCATGTCTGGTGTAATAATATTTTGTAAATGGACAAAGGCATTATGTTGTCGATTTGCTAATAAAAACTTTAAACTCGCTAACCCATCTATTACAAAATTTTGGTTTGTGTGTGTTTTCGTGTCGTTGTTTGCTTTATAGTGTTTGATTGATGCATGCGTAGCATATTAACTATCACTACATCTTTGCTATGATGGATGTTTTGTTGTATAATTTATCAAACTTCAAATGCTGCAGTATTGCGGTTTTAAACACAATGCATATGTAAATTAAAATATTAAATTTCTCATTTATATCTTTCATAACGATCGTGTTGTGAATAAATAATTTTCTTAGCAGAATTTAACTTATTCCAAAGTAAAACATAAATGATTGATGTATACATTAGGATCGCATTATATATATATATATATATATATATATATATATATATATATATATATATATATATATATATATATCTCTCACTCTCTCTCTCAATAATACAGCCTGCAGGGGGGTATATAAAGTAAGTGAGGCGGCTGCGAATATATAAAATGTCTCTGTTTGACTGTCAGTTTAATAAATAAAATATGTGATACGGTGATAATCTTAGATGGATTATAAGTGGAATATATTGTTCAAATAGAACAAATGGTGCTATATATGTTAACAAGTTGTCTGAAAGCGGCTGTGTACACTACTTAAAATATGTGTGTTTGTACATTGTTTGAAAGCTGTTGTGACCAACACATGTACGTGAGAGACATATTTGTAATCTGTTTATAAGCTGCTGTGTACAATATATGAGAAAAATGTTTGTAAGCTGTCGTAAACAATATATGAGATACATGTGTGTAAGCTGTCTGAAAAGTGGTTGTGAACAATATATGATATATATGTTTGTACTCTATGTGTAAGATGCTACATACAAGATTTTAGGGATATACGGGTTGTATACTGATTGAAAGCTCTCCGTAAACTGTTTAACACAATATATGAGAGGCATTTTGTAAGCTGTTTGTAAGGCATTGAGAACATTACATAAGAAACATGATTGTAAACTGTTTGTATGCTGTTCGAAAGCTGTTGTGAAAAAAATATGATAGACATGTTTGTAAGCTCTCTATAAATTGTTTTGGGCAACATATGAGAGACGTGTTTGTATAATGTTTATAATATGTTGTAAACAATAAAACGAAATACATGTTTGTAAGCTGTATGTATGCTGATTTGTACAATATAAGCTAATTTTTTAAGCTGTAGTGCATAATTTATGAGATACATTTTCATAAGTTTCATGTTAAGTGCTGCGAACAATATATAATATACATGTTCAAACTTTGTAAACTGTTTGTAAGCTGTTTGTTAGCTGGTGTGTACAATATTTGAGAAACACGTTTGTTATCCGTTTGTAAGATGTTGTGAACAATATATGAGAGCAATGTTTGTAAGCTGTCTGTAAACTTTTTGCAAGCTGTTGTGTACAATATACCAGACAAACGTTTTAAAGCTGTGTGTAAGCTGTTTATACCATTTATGAGAGACATTCGTGTTTGTATACTAATTGTAAGCTGCTGTGATCAATATATGATATATGTGTGCAAGCAGTTTGTAAACTGTTCTGAATAATACGTGAGAGGCAAATTTGTAATGTGTTTGTAACCTGTTCTGAAAAATATATGAAAAACATGTTTGTAAGCTGTTTGCAAGCTGTAAACTGTGAGTAAGCTGCTGTGATCAATAAATGATATATGTGTGTAAGCTGTTTGCAAACTGATTTTTATAATATGTGAAAGGTAGGTTTGTAATTTGTTTGTAACCTGTTCTGAATAATGTATGAAAAACATGTTTGTAAGCCGTGTGTAAGCTGTGAGTAAGATGCTGTGAACACTATGTGTGAGACATGTTTGTAAGATGCTTGTCAACTGTTTGTAAGCAGTTGTGAACAATATATAAGAGGCATGTTTTAAGCTGTTTGTAAGCTGTTCTGAACAATATGTGAGAGGCATCTTGTTTGTAAGCTGTTGTGAACAATATATAAGAGGCATGTTTGTAAGCTGTTGTAAGCTGTTCTGAACACTATGTGAGAGGCATGTTTTTAAGATGTTTTTAAATTGTTCTGAAATATATGTGAGAGTCATGTTGCTTGTAAGCTGTGTGTAGGCTGTTGTCAACAATATATGAAAATATATATGTTTATAAGATCTGTGTTAATTGTACTGGACAATATATGAAATATATGTTTTAAGCTGTATGACGGTTGTTGTGAACGATATATAAGAGGCTTCATTGTAAGCTTTATTTAAGCTGTTGTGAGCAATAAGAGATGTTTGTTAGCGGTTTGTAAAGCTGTTTTCTGAATAATATGCAAGATACCTGTTTGTGAGTTGTTTGTAAGCTATTGTGAACAATACATAGGACACGTATGTTAGCTGTCCGTTAGTTGTTGTGTACATTACACGAGAGGTATGGTTTTAAGCTGTTTGTAAGCTATTGTAATAATATATTGGACATGTTTCAGCTGTCTGTTACCTGTTAAGTACTATTACATGAGATGCCTGTTTTTAAGCTGTTTGTAAGCTATTGTAACAATTTATTGGACATGTTTAAGCTGTCTTTTAGCTGTTGTGTACATTACACCAGATGTATGTTCATAAGTTGTCTGCAAGCTATTGTAACAACATATTGGACATGTTTTAGCTGTCTTTCAGCTGTTGTGTACATAACACTGAGATGTATGTTTTAAGCTGTTTGTAAGCTATTGTAACAATATATTGGACATGTTTTAGCTGTCTGTTCAGCTGTAGTGTACATTACACGGGATGTGTGTTTTAAGCTGTTTGTAAGCTATTGTAACAATATATTGGACATGTTTTAGCTGTCTGTTACATGTTAAGTACATTACACGAGATGTATGTTTATAGGCTGCTTGTAAGCTATTGCACATGTTTTTAAGCTGATTGTAAATTGTTGCAAACAAATTTTGAGCATGTTTATACGATGTATGTAAGCTGTTTTGAACAATATATGAGAGTAATGTTTATAAGCAGTTTGTAAGTTATCGTATATGAAATATGTTTGTAAACCATGATGATGCATAATTAGACACATGTTAAGGTTTTAAGAATCATTATTCACACTTGCTTACCAACTGTACTTTGTAATATTATTGTTTATTATTTTATTCATATACAATCATTTCGCTGTATATTTACATATCGTTATATATTGATACATTAATTTCAAGCTTATTTAATAACATTTAAATATGAAATATCTTATAAAAAAAAATGTTATATCAAATGACCGTATCCGCTTTTTGTTGTTAAAACAAAGTACAGCACATTTAGAGTGGTTCCGTTCAATAATCAATGTTTGCTCAAAATATGTTACCTTAGGTCCAATAACCTCCGTAAGCAGAATATCATCACACTGTCTCTCTTTCTACACCGCAAGATATTAATTCAAATCGCTTCTTTGAAGCATAACATTACAAAAGTGCAACGTATAAGCCATTAACATACACATTATTTGTATAGCCGCAAACGGAGGTGATACCTGATATTGACAAAATCTGTACTTTTGATCTGAGAGTGTGTGACGGTTTATGTGTATACACGGATTTGCTATTTCAAAAACAGGTAAGTATATTAACAAATAGGATGGTTTCATTTGAAGATATGGTTAACTGCAACTGTGTTTGTATTTTAACGTTACACTCGTCGATGTTTAAGCATAACCAGATACTGACCAATTAGTGCTTTTATAGCGGGGTTTATATAGTATTTGGTCAACAAAATGAAAGAATTCTACACTACAGAGGTAAAATACAATATAAGTAAATGAACAAAATACACATACTATAGTGACTTTTTATATAAATGTGCAGTTTTACTGCTAATATAAAAAATATCAGCGATATAGATGAGACAACTTTAAAAACAAAAGTGACAATAAGGGAAATAGCCTTGAAAGGATCATTAGCGAAATCTTCTGTGTGGTAACATCAAACCTCGCTCTCCCTCCTCCGCCGGCTTCACGTCATCAATGTGACAGTTTAAATACATTTGAGTCCTGTCTGACTAACCTCTCACAGTCTTCACATCCTAAATATTGCAGTGTAAATACATATGGGTCCCGTCTGACTATCCTCTCACAGGCTTCACATCATAAATATGACATTGTAAATAAATATGAGTTCCGTCTGACTATTATCTCTCAATATTCACATCATCAACGTGACAGTGTAAATATAAATGAGTCCCGTCTGACTATCATCTCACAGTCTTCACATCATAAATGTGACAGTGTAAATACATATGGGTCCCGTCTGACTATCATCTCACAGGCTTCACATCATCAACGTGACAGTGTAAATAAATTTGAGTCCAGTCTGACTATTAGCTCACAGTCTTCACATCATAAATATGACAGTGTAAATACATATGGGTCCCGTCTAACTTTCATTTCACAGTCTTCACATCATCAACGTGACAGTGTAAATAAATTTGAGTCCAGTCTGACTATTACCTCATAAATCTTCACATCATCAACGTGACAGTGTAAATACAAATGAGTCCCGTCTGACTATCATCTCACAGTCTTCACATCATAAATATTGCAGTGTAAATACATATGGGTCCCGTCTGACTATCCTCTCACAGTCTTCACATCATAAATATGACAGTGTAAATACATATGGGTCCCGTCTGACTATCATCCCACATTCTTCACATCATAAATATGACAGTGTAAATACATATGGGTCCCGTCTGACTATCATCCCACAGTCTTCACATCATAAATATGACAGTGTAAATACAAATGAGTCCCGTCTGACTATCATCCCACATTCTTCACATCATAAATATGACAGTGTAAATACATATAGGTTCCGTCTGACTATCATCTCACAGACCTTACATCATATATATGACAGTGTAAATTATATGAGTCCCATTTGACTATTATTTCACCGTGTTCACATCATAAATGTGACAGTATAAATAGATATGAGTCCCATCTGACTATCATCTTACAGTATTCATCTCATAAATGTAACAGTGTTAATACATATTAGTCCCGTCTGATTATCATCTCACAGTCTTTACATCATAAATGTGACAGTGTAAATACATACAAGTCCCGTCTGACTATCATCTTACAGTCTTCACATCATAAATGTGACAGTGTAGATACACATGAGTCCCATCTGACTATCATCTTACGGTCTTAACATCATAAATGTGACTGTGTAAATAGATATGAGTCCCGTCTGACTATCATCTCACAGTCTTAACATCATAAATGTGACAGTGTCAATACATAGGAGTCCTGTCTGACTATCATCTCACAGTCTTCACCTCATAAATACATTTGAGTCCCGTCTGACTATCATTTCACAGTCTTCACATCATAAATGTGACAGTGTAAATAGATATGAGTCCCGACTGACTACCATCTCACAGTCTTCACATCATAAATGTGACAGCGTAAATACATATGAGTTCCGTCTGACTATCATATCACAGTCTTCACATCATAAATGTGACAGTGTAAATAGATATCAATCCCGACTGACTATCAGCTCACAGTCTTCATATCATAAATGTGACAGCGTAAATACATTTGAGTCCCGTCTGACTATCAGCTCACAGTATTCACATCATAAATACATTTGAGTTCCGTCTGACTATCATCCCGCAGTCATCACATCATAAATGTGACAGTGTCAATACATATCAGTCCAGTCTGACTATCATCCCACAGTCATTACATCATAAATGTGACAGTGTAGATACATATTAGTCTTGTCTTACTATCATCTTACAGTCTTCACCTCATAAATACTTTTGAGTCCCGTCTGACTATCATCTTACAGTCTTCACATCATAAATGTGACAGTGTAAATACCTTTGAGTCCCGTCTAACTATCATCTTACAGTCTTCACATCATAAATGTGACAGTGTAAATACATATGAATCCCGTCTGATTATCATTCCACAGTCTTCATATCATAAATGTGACAAATACATATGAGTCCCGTCTGAATATCATCTCACAGTCTTCACATCAAAAATGTTGCAGTGTAAATAAATAAGAGTCCCTTCTGACAATCAGCTAACAGTTTTTTGCATTATATCTGAAACAATGTAAATAAATTTATTTATTATATAAATTGTTATTAACGTCGTCATAATTTGTTCGTGTTATTTAAATACAATAATTGTTGTCTATCTTTTACTTAATCATTAAGTCGCCTTTAAATGTGTTATCACGTACGATTGTCTTCACCATTAAATGTACTTCCTTGTTTGTTGTATTGAATACATCAAGTTTATGAATGTTGTGTACAATTTGACAATTAGACGTGTTATGTCTGCATTATTGTATGCCTTCACTCCCACCCAACCCGGAGTTGAAAATAAGGAGGCCTAAAGTGTGATCCATCCGTCCGTCCGCTATTCATTTGTTAATCTGGTGCATCTGTTCTATATGATATTGAAAAAAGTAAATGAGCATAAAAGAGTTCATTTGACTTTCCTTATATCAGGCTCCTTTAAAAGTAGCGTTTTAGATTGAATAATAACATTTTACAAAATGTACGACTTAATTAACGACTAAGCTTTTTATAACTTTTTGGCCCCTAAATGGGCGTTTTTAAAGGGTTTTATTCCGAAACGTCCGACTCAATAGGTCTGATGTTGGGCTTATTTAGTCACCATAATTAAACATCCTCTAACTTTCTGTGTATGCCGTATAAGAATATGTGTTATAACTTTTGCACAGCGGTGTCTGAAGATAGGGAACCTGTGGGCTGTTTCTTGAAATAAAAAGCCTTTACTCACTGTTTGTTACTGTTTTGTTGTTGTTATATACGATATCTTGAACGTAGATTTGGAAGAAAATAATAAGGGTACTAACCAAGGTTCGTTACTTCCTACCTGTGTACAAGGTATATTTTTTATTTTTTTTAAAAATACTGAGGTGTGGGGGAACTAACCAAGGCCCGTTTCTCCTGCTTTTGACTTTAACCAAAAAAACAGAAGACGAACCAACCATAGCTTGAGCAATCTACATAAACACTACATTGTTAACGTTTTCTTTCAATATAAATTGAACACTTTAAATCTTTCTCGGCTTACAATTTATTTCAAAATCTCATATGCGTTACTAGAAATACAGCGCGTTTATTGGCGGTAGCAGGTTAAATGAGTAAACCAATATACATTCTACTGGTTTATAATGTAAAATATCACAAAAGTCCATTTATGTGATAACATAAAATGATATCTCTCGGTGAATATGTCTGTATTTGATGAAATATAAAAAAAAAAAAACACTTTTAATTTTCTGAAAACATTGTTGAGAATTAATATTAAGAAAATAAAAAAAAATATGGGGGTTGGGGGTGCTTGGGGAATTAATCAAGGTCCGTTACTTCTGCTTGTGACTTTTAACAAAACATACTCTACATTTTAAAAGTTTTCTTTCAATATATATTGACCACTCTAAATCTCTCACGACTTATAATTTATTAAAATTTCTCATACATGTATGTGTCACTAGAAAAGCAGCGCGTTTATGGATGGTAGCAGGTTAAATGAGTTAACCATTACACATTCTGCATGAAAAACCATTGGTTGCCCTAAAATATTTAAGCACCATGTATCAGATAACATAAAATAATACATCTCAGTGAATGTTTCTGCATATGATGAAATTTATAAAAGTAAAATCAACACGTTCACTATTCTGAAACATAACTAAGAAAGTTGTGAATATACTTAGATATAAAACCGCTATTGGTAAAATTCTAAATTAACCATTCTACTTTTTACATTGACCATTGGTAAATCACTCAACCCAGCTATTGTATAGTATTCATATTTTTGTTTCCGTTTTCATTACTAACAATGCTATTTCAATAAAATGGCTAAAGACATATACCAACAGTATGTATCCATATTTCAGATATCTGTACAATTGAACTATGCCCATTAACACTTATTTTAAATTAAAAATTAACCATACTATACACATTTATCAAGATCACTTGGTAAAATATAAAACCAACAATGATGACGACAACTGAAGCTCTTATGTACTGTTGTAACCTAAAACTAGCTGCGAAGTAGCACTTCTCTGAATGTCATATCTGAACTTGACTACCATGATTTATAAGGAGAATATTGTCTTAGCTGACCAAGGAAGGTTATCAACATATGTTTAATGCAACGAAGTTTTAACTTTAAACGTATTCGGAGTCCTCTGTTGCCGAGTGGTCTCAGATGCTGTCTCAAGATCACTTGATCTCTCGCCGCAAAGATCGTAGGTTCGGGTACCGCTCGCTTCAAAAACTTTATTGAGAAAGTTTGCCAGTTACTTGCGGAAGGACGGTGGTTCTGCTCATATTCATTCTGAGGTTTTCCTCCACCAATAAAACTGGATATGCCATATATAACCTGACATGTGTTAAAAATGGCGTTAACCCCCCCCCCCCCCCAAAAAAAACAACAACTTTTTTTATCAAATATACATTCTAAACACTTTTTGTCCGTGTATATCGGATTTAAAGTATAACGTTTCTATACATTCATACCGTTAATATATTATACGTTATGTCATACTGCCATATATACACCATATCACGTATATTAATTTTAATGATTCGGTGTCATTGTTATATGCACTTATGCGCAGTCTTAAGATCAATTGCTGTATATATGATGTAGGATGTGGTGTGAACAGTATTTATATGTATATAAACGGTTGAACATTAGCGTCCTTTACTGTATAGTGTACCACTTACGGATTACGATATAGCTCATTATCTCTCTAAACAATAACAAAATAATATTTTCTATTTGACCTCTATTAAATTAGATATAAATTAGACATTTAATATTTGGGGCGAAGGTTGTTGTTGTTGTTGTTATGTTGTCGTTTCAATTCAACCGCAGCTAGTGGTTCATTTATTCACCCCGTAATTGGTGTACGTGGATTGAGAGAGACAATCCATAAAATACCCCTTAAACTATGACAGTTTATATTCATATAATCATTTTTACCATAAACACTGAATTACTTACAGTCACTGTCATTATAACTGTGGCTTTTTCTTCTTTTCTGACTGTCTCTATATATAGATAGATTTGTCCTTTGTCAGATTTCAATTACAAAAAATAAATTATTTTGACTTACTAAATTTTAATTTCATAAAACAAATTTTGTTTCGTTTACATAAATTTGTCCATGCATATAACTAGAGAGTAAAATGTAGTTAACATAATTACTAAACTCGAATTTTTAATATATGAAACAAATACAAATTTTCAAGTAAACTTTTAATTTGATTAGAAGTTTGATTAATGTAGTTCCTTTTACCATGGTGTTATTCTTGTCTAGTGGTTGTAGAGAAACCGGGAAGTCCTTAAACCTTCAATATGTGAGGCTGAGAAGGCACTGGTTAGTTACGAAAAATGAAACACGAATATCAACCTAACATTTGTCTTCCCATCATTTGCACATCACGGTAAAACGTTACTGTAAGCCGCCGGGACCCTTTCACTGGTCAATTTTAAAACGGTACTTCGCCACAGGAAAAGGGAAACAATCCGTGCTAAAATCTCGAAGGTAGTCAGTATACCTCCATGTAATATAATTGTAACAATATTTGGATAAGAAGTCAAGAATAAATGAAAAATAAATTGGTAAGAAACCGGTGTATTTGTTACTTGCATAGTTATAAAAAAACTGTCGATGATGATGTTATTGTGGTGTGTATTTAATGTCAATCGCAGTGTATAAGGTTGACAAATAAATAAATTTGTACATGTATATAGAAAACATAAGGTATTCATTTTATCAAATATCGTTAAAATTCAGAAGAGATCAAACTTTCTTTAAAATAAGATTAAAATAATAAATAAATAGTGAAAGTATTGCTCTCTTTATGAGCACAAATTACATGTACATAAATACAGGAAAACATTTTAATAACGTTCACTTGTCTTATAATAATGTATATAATCTAAATGATTACAAAAATAAACTTATTAAACGAATGATTTGTATATTTCTCTACATAATTTCTTGATTAAACGATAAATAGTTTTATTATTTCTTTTTTATCATTATTATTGTCTGTTTCGTGAAGAACTGACAATAGAAAAACCATATAGGACAACTGTATTAATGCAGATCGTACCTTTAATTTGGTTTAAACATACTTCTCAATTAAGTACATTTATACAATGAAACCATGGAAATAAAGGAAACTGCTGATGATGTCCTTGCGATTAATTCTAATGATACTTAAAGATCAGATAACTCCAAATGAATTATTTATTTAATTTTGTTTGTAACAATGTGTATTTGCACACACTACAATGGAAAGGTTTGCATCATGCTAAAATACTGTGTGATATTCCTGTTTCAAAAAAATGAATTGCATATCGATGACAAGGTACATATCTAACTTTAAATGTATATAATAAAAAGATCGTGGTTGAGAGAACTACATTTAGTTCGGAGTCTCGCAAGCAGAATTTGAATACTTCTGTTTCGCTGTGTTTGTTAGTTTCTTGTACAACATATGTTTAAATTGAAACTGTTTGTGCCTCTTATACTAAATCATTTATGTGAGATTGTTCCATTTCCGTGTATAAGTAGAAAGGAAAAATCCTAATGGTACACAGAGCGTGTATTTAATATTTTGTATATTATTACAATTTCTCAGGTTATACTGGGAGATATCACCAACAATCGTAGGTACCAGCCAGGAGTGAGATTTGATTGTGTAGATTAAACAAGTTAATTTTACTGTCGCCTCTTCTCAAATAATTCAGATTTAGTTTCGTTGAAAAGTTGTTCCAGAGATTCCAGCTTTGTTGTTCCTTTCACTATTCTTGCAGTTTGTTCTCAAATTAAGTGCAAGTATCAATTAAGATTGGGTCTTATTAAGGATGTTTATGTAGTTTATAATGATACCCTATTAAAACTGTTTTAATTTATTATATTTACTCTTTTCCATGCCTTTGTTTTTATATAGTCAATTTGTTTATGCCATGACAAGTTATTTGATAGGAATACAACAAGCTGTTAATGTCTACTTCGACTATCATATGATTATTTATTAAAAACTGATGGGTAATTGATCAAATAAACCTTGTGTGAAATGAAGAGATTCTGTTGTAAGAGGTTAGATTTGACAAGTCCTCTATCTGGATAATTAACAGGTCACAATCAAGGTTACTTGCAGCTTGAATTGGGTTGTCTGCTATAATAAAAAGTTTGCAAAAAATGTTTGAATTCATATCGTCTACCATGTCTTTAAAAATCTGAGAAACATTAGTGAGGTAAAAGCTGATTGGAAACTGTATAGTATAACACGTTTTATTATTTCACTAAGGTAGCATTCGAACCAGCTTATACGAGCTCAGCAGGTTTTAATCTTATAACTGGTCCTATGTGCCAAACACGAACAAGGGCGTTGCTGATACCAGGAACGAAACGCCTTTACGTCTTATTCGGAAGCAAGTGCATTGCGGTACACTCAAGAAATATGGAAACGCAACACAGGAAGAAATATAAAGCACAGGTATAGCATCAATGTCTTGCAGTGATAATATCGATGTTATTGGTTGTTCAATATAGATATTGCAGAATGACTTGGTACCTCCTGTATTGTTGTCACTTTCTTTATTTCCAAGTTAGTCCTCTCTTAAGCCTGTGCTGCGTTTTCATGTATCTTGAATGTAAGAAAAATGCAAGCTGCTTTACGGTACTATCATCCGTAACAAATCCAAATAGCATTTTGGTAATATATCGATGTTACGAAGTAATTTTGATTATTTTTTATTTTTTTGTAAAATCATATCCTTGTACAGAAGAGTAGAGTAATATGTATGAAATCAGCAACGATAAACTGGTCCCCATCTTTGAATATCGTGTATTAGGAACAAGGAATGTACAGAGAACACAAGGTCTGAGAGTGCTTTTGCCTATTTTCGACGCGTTCATTTATTGTGCCAGGTCCTACAGCTGCGATAAAACGATGGAGACAAGATGCTCTGAGGAAGAAATTCAGACATGGGTGTGGACGTTGTAATAATTATAAGTGTTTTAGTTTCGGAAGAAGTTAAACAAGTGAGCCTTATCAAACCTATCCGTACTTAAAGGTTCGATAAACTGTAGAGGTGGCATTCGCTTTGGTCTATACCTCCATATCTTTGAAGACTTGTTTTCGTTTTAAATGTATCAGATAATAGAGTTTTATAATAGTCATTTTTTTTTAAAAAATAACAGTAATTGTTTCTTTTCTAAGTCTACGAAATGTCGTCAAGTGAACTGGTAAGTTACTGTGTTTGGCTTTACGATAGGCCCGATTTCATAATACGTATCCTTCGTTTTATGGAAGTAGTAATCCATGGAGGTCGAATAGTTTGATTCGAACACATTTGTTAGGAAAACAATGTTTAGAAACAATTATAAAATTTATTGATTAAGTATGAATCATTGGGTTGTTTGATTCGAGTTATAAGGTCAAATGTCACCACAAGCAAAAGATTTAACTGAGCAAGATAATACCAATAACATTCAGATTTATGATATCTGTTAATTATTTTGACAATCACTGTTGGTTTATTTTAGACTGCCAATGGCATGCATGTTAAATAAAAGCATGCATTATTCATTGAGTCAAAGGTCAACAACTAAAATTTTGAAGAATTTGCTCAAAATACGACATAATATTCATTTGTTTTAGCCTTATACGAGGCATCTCATAAGGGTTTTGTGTAATATGTGACTTATGTTATTTTATAAATCTTGCCAACGGTTTGAAAAGACAACTGAACTAAGGATGCATTGAATGGGTCACATTGTGACCAGTTATTATTATGCAATATATGTAAAGCACATATGTGTCATAAAACATGGTTATCATTATGCATTATTAGAACGACACACATGTGCCATAAATGTTTTATACATTACATCTTCAGAAGCAAGGCACACATGTGCCATAATATCAATAACATATATATTGCAAATATTCAAATATTACCGAAAAAAGAAAAGAAATGTGAAGGGTTCGATAGAATACGCCACTCCAACATATATGTTAAATATCTAAACGGGATTATGGACCATATACCTGATCTGTGTGGAGCAGGGGGTGGTGGGGGTAACAAATAACTACGTGTGTTCCGAGAGTGTCTTGAGTAATTACTGAGATAAATTATCTCCACTGACCAGGTAACTGACCAATCAGCGACGAGCTTATCCTTCATGCTCCCAGCAGAGCTAATTGCGTATGTGTGAAAAGGCTAGCGATAAGACCTGTGCGGTCCGAGCGTGTCTAGATTACGCTTCCCGCATAGCTTGTGTAAGTGCGGTGAGGCTTGCGATAAAAACTGATTATACAATACACGCTGCCCTTAGCTCGAGTTATTAAACGCGCTATGATTTTCATAGCTAATATATACAAACTGTAGCACAACATTTTCTGTTGTAATAATGCAAATACCAGGTATGCGTCTAGTTTGACGGACTTAAAATGTTAAAGATCACCAATTAGTATCATGCGCAAAATGAAACTGATATATAAAAAACAATTTTCACAATTAAGATGTCTGTCATATATTATATCATCAGAACTGATTCATTTTAAATATATTTTTAAATATGTATTATTAATTAAAGCCATTGGGTCAAATGTCAACAAGTAAAATATTGATAAAATATGTCATATTCTTTGATTTTTTATTATAGGATATTAACAGATAAAAATGTAAATGCTTGTTTAATGTCATCATACACATAAATATTTACTGTATATTTTGTTATTATGGATATATTACTATATATATAGTTGGAATTAACAATACATGCTTGTTTCGTTATTTTGTACACAATGTAGTTGCATTAATAAAGAATAACTAGATTGCAAAAATAAACGTTCAGCTCTGAACATTTACTGCACCTGTAAAATTATGATATTTTTAAGCAACTTTAAATGTAAAGATACTAGTATAATAATATTTAGAGCAGTTCAAGAAAAAAACGTATATTAATCTTACTGTCCTTTCTCAGCGAAGCAGTACATGTAAATGAAACTCTATGGACTGTAGTCTATAAATGTTTAAATATATTTTTAAGTTGAAAACTGTACCAGTTGTACTGCAATACAAAGATAATGGTTAAACTCCTATGTATGTTTAATAACAACTTTTGGAAAAACAGTGATAAGTGCTGAATCCAACTGTTTTAAGTCTTAGTTAAAGTTCAGTTCGAGGTCTCTCTGAACAATTACCTCCCTTACATGACGGTAGCAAGATTATTATGCCAAAGGGATTAGAGCTGTGTAAAGCGGTTGGGCAATTTTTTTTTTAAAAATGCATAAAATTTCATATTTCCTTGTGCATATGGGAACATTGGAAAATTTTCATAATTTCTGCAAAGTTTGGGTGACATTGGGAACTGTTTGATGATGCTATAACAGTTTTAAAGATGCGTAGTGATAACACTACAACAAATGGGCAGAATTGTCAAAAATGAAAGGGTGTCATCGGACCATCGAAATTGTGAAAAAGCAACCTAGTCAACCCCATGTTTTTTTCTGCATATTTGGACCAACAGAGGACTATCTATGGGAATTAGGCACTTTTAGAACCATTGTTAATGTATCCAGTGTTCCAGAAGTGCATTTCACTATATGTAGTACAGTACAAAATTAATTGGTATGTGAGACGTTCGAAGAGAAATGCAGCTGATAGGATCTGATACCGAAATCAAATTAAATGTATGTAAGGATAGCTAATCTTGCTGTTGAAGTTCTAAGCAAATGTCAATAAATAAATAAATCGAATGCCCTCATTTATTATCTGTAATTAATACATTGGTATGTTCTCAGAGAGAATAGAGAGTGTTCCATGTAGCCAATATTTGAAAATATATGCTGACTATCTACTACCTCACGTATTATGCACGATTGTGATAATTGAATTTTAGCAAATATGAAAATGTCACCACTTTATGTTTACGTAGAGTTTGAATGATAACTTTAAAATATAACAATCAAAACAGACCTACATCAAACATTCAGTCCGTTATGTGTGTTATTGGTCAAGAACATCATGTATATGATGTTAGTTTCAACTTATTTATTTTATTATTTGTTTCACAATCGAAGTAAAGTAAATAAGTTTGAACTAATATCATGTACCTTTTAAAGCAAATTATAGTGAACTTCGAAGAAATATTGATTCACCACAGTTGTTACAACATGAACTGTTTTCTGTACTTCTGATCTTAATATCTGGAAGGCTTATGACCATCTAAACACAGTCTTCTATATTTAGGGGTTATCAACATTCATGTGATGGCTTGGAACATTTCCAAAACAAAATTAGACCAAAAGGAATCAAGAACCATGAAATCGTTTGGATAAGTATGACACCAAAGTAGTATATCCATCTTTTCCCTTCAAATTGAAAAAAATGTCACAAAATAAGTTATT
This sequence comes from Panopea generosa, assembly GCA_029582155.1. NCBI lineage: Eukaryota > Metazoa > Mollusca > Bivalvia > Adapedonta > Hiatellidae > Panopea > Panopea generosa. Next base: position 1,214,476 of record CM055907.1, read on the forward strand.
TAGCAATATCCAGCGGGAACTCCATTTCAGTTTAACCTGGGCGCATAGCCAGAATTAGTAAATCGTTTTCAACATATTTATTATTTTAGCATGTATAAATAGACAGCCTTTTGGCAATACGGGGTCATTGAGTATATTTAGGCAAAGTTATATTTAGATTTAAAAAAACAAACATTGAATCACATTTGATTGGGTTGGTTAGTTTAAATATTAATATAACGGAAATTGGTGGTAAAAATATTTTTCTACAAGAGGTAGCGTGCTTCATATTGAAGTTAAAATACATTTCGTTTTGTACAATATAGAGCTGTACAACATGCCTGTGCCCTTCTTTTGAAACAAAGGTTATGTGTTTCCTCTTAAAATATGGTTGTGTAATGCCAGAATATTTTTTTATTACTAGATATCCGGAATTATTGATATTTAAAGGGTTGTACGATAATATTCAAGTGGAAATTTACTCATGTTTTCAAGCTTTAAATCAGTAGGTCTATGAACGTAGAAGATATCTTGGATGCTATTAGCACTTTTAAAAGGCAAGTCACGTCTCGCTAGCTTTAAAGTAAATGGATAAATATGTTTAAAAATGCTTATTTGAACCGCTATAGGGTCCGCTTACTGAGTAGAACCAGTAATGAGTGTTGTTGTTGTTTTTACAGAAAGCGAATCCACGACCTCTGGCATGAGCGGTCAATATAAGTATCTTTTATGAGTTTAAGGTGAAGATGGAAAATTCCGTCTGGAGTGATAACTGTTGTGTCGATAACAAGGCTCTAGGGATAATTGCTACACTGGATGACAGTTATCCCGAGCGACGGAATTATCAATCCGCACCGAAAACCATAACTGTGTGATTTTTAGAGATTTTTTATTCCGGTTTGATTTTTATAGTAACACAAGGATATTATATTTATTATTAAGTCATTGCCCGAGGGGTTTGTCGAAGCGCGAGGATTTTAAGAATGGCGTTACGTCATATCATGAGGAATTTGTCAAAGCGAGAGATTTTATGAAAATGTCAAAACCGTTCAAAAAATCGGAAAACCTTGTTCGGTATGCAAGAACATTCAATCCACTAGACTACAATACCAATCGGCTGATAAATATTTGAAAATGTTTTAAACTGATTTGCTTATCTGATTACACCAGAATAATTTCCAGTTCAAACATATGTTATTGCCAGGTAAACACATATGGAATTTAATATCACATGTGTGCATATTAATCAGATATTAATCAAGTATAGGCGAAAAGGAACTGGTATCAAGTTCTCTTAACATTAGGCACGGCTGCTTCCTTAGCCACAGCATTTTAGTTACAAAATGTGGCAAATATACCTGAAAATTTGGTTAAATATATAAATTAAACAGATAATGAAGTGAAATTTATAGTACATATTGCTACTGGTATATTTCACACGGTATTGTATTTTCAATCAACTGACATTATATTACAGAGCTCAAGATTATATACAGCCAGGTAAATTGAATAACTAAACAACGTTTAGAGATAATTTTACGAAACAAACCTTATCCACAGCATGTTATTTATAAATCAATCGTTAAGATATCTTTTAAATAACAGCAATTCCGTTTAAATTTCATATAAGAAAAATAAATTTAGTTTAGTTGTCAAATTCAAAAGGTTTCATTTCGTTCAATCAGAACCCTACTGTAAATATCGGAGCGCTAAATACGACAAACATCTTGTCAATAAACTCAAGCCTAGCATCACCAGAACGTAAAAGTAAACCGGAAGTTCGATTCCAACCTCAAACAGCATGTCATCGGAAGTGACGTAATCTGAAGAGTTCAACATGCATTTTGAGAAAGTCGTCATTCCTGTTTTGTTGCACCTTAAATAAGATATATAATAATATAATGAGAGTGAATGGATTTTAAATAAAAAACATATAATTTGAATAGACTTTCATAAAGGCTATGAATAATTTACTCATCGCACCACTTTTGATATCAACATATTTATTTGACAATTTTGTGAAATTTATTTTGAGATCTTATTGTTAAGCAGGGTTTTAGATTTATATTTGATTATGTTATATATGTATCCGTGTAATTAGTTGTAAAAATGAATCATTATACGTATATACAGTATTGCTTTACATTTGTTTTTACTTACGTCATATCCTCCATGTTTTCAAAGACCACTATTGACATTGCGCTGACGGGGTATTGTATGATGGATAAATATTTTGCCCACTCAAACCACCATGGAATTGAGAACGATACAAACCCGCTCAACATTTTTGAACATAGGGTCCAGGTCATGATGATTATAATGGCGAGCCTGACATTCATCACTACAGCTCCCACCAGTAAACCAAATCCCTGCAAACATACAGGAACGCACACAAAACGTAAACAATTCCAAATGAATGAATAAATGAATTGTGTTTTACGACACATCGACACATACATTGATCAGTATTTGCGCTATCTGATGGCCATGACAATTAGTTAATATATATATTATATATATGGATTGTTAAAACTATTGATCAATATAATAAGTCTCGTCTTACTGTTCAATTAAAATAAACGCTTAACGTTCATAAAAATGGTTTTAATGTGAATTAGGAAATTATAAGAAAATCTTTATGTCTTAAGAGTGAGGGTTGTTTTGTCTCTATGTGCCTACGTGACGGCATTTGTGTTATATCCTCTTTACAAGACCTATAATGTAAATAACCATTTTGAATGTACAATGAATTAGTCCCTAGTACTGAATAAGAAAAAATGTATTTATTATAAAAGCGTTTATGCATATTTGCTTGCAACACACCGGGATATTTTTAGCAATACAAATGATATGATGTTTTATACTCATTTTTATGTTTGTTAAAAGAATATTCTTTTAACACTAAATAATGATTTGTTAACGGTCAATTGTTTGTTATATATGCATGTAATATAGTTACATATGTAACAGTTGGTATATATAGTTACAATACAACCAAGAGCACACTACTTTATAATCAACCATTGTGAATAGAAATGGTTTAAACTTTAGATTATATGGAAATCGATAAATATAAAAAGTTTACAACGTTTCAATGAAAATTGAATGCAATATTTTGTAAATAAGCACTTTCATGTTATATCTGCTATATCCAGCTTAAGTGGTAGAAGATGAAACTGAGAAAAGCCACTTTCCTGCAGCAAGTCTGGCAAATGTAACAGGGTCCGTTTTTATGGTCTAAGGGAGACAACTCTGTCGACCTTATCCTGTATATGTCTAATCTTCCAAGAGTTACCTGTTTGTCATGGTTTGTGATTTTTAGTTGACATGTGACCTCTTCTTTGAAAAAATTGTGCATTCAGCCTTTTTTAGTCTTTGTGTGAAGATGTAGTTTTACTTGTGGTCAAGAAATTGTATTTCAACGGTTTGTATTTGTCCTGTATTTGCTAATTGACTAGTTTGTAATGCAAGGCATGGAATCTTTGTATTAGGTTCACTTTGAATTAAGTAACTTTGGAATTGTGAATTTCATGATTGATAAACAATGAGTTTCAGAATAGCAACTGTATTTCTTCCATCACATTTTTCTCTTTTATTCACTGCTAACTTTAACGTTGCAGTATCAAAAGTAACAGTCACTGGGTTGTGTGATGAGATGTGAGACAGTGGTATTCTAGCAGGTCATTCATCCCATAGATGGTAAGTGTCATGAAGTGTTATGTGCAATGTGTTATGTGTAAATATAGATGTCATTAAGTGTTATAGATGTTATAGGACGAATAGCTTACTTGGCCACTAGACGCGTTTGTTGTTATATTCGAAATACGAATGTACGGTGCTTACGAGAATATGTGCATTATGAATTGTGTATTTGATTTTACTATGTTTGACCATGTACTGACTGTGTTTTAACCTTTGTTTGTTTTCAGAGTGTGATGCGTTACAGTCTACTATAATATACTACGTTATGTTTATTAAAGTACTGTATTAAACTGATTGAATTCAAACTATAGAGTCAGTTTTTTTATCGAAATGGACAATCCGAACTCATAGACCCTTCGGGACTCGGACTATCATAATATATAATAGCGCCGAAAACAAACCCCGTAACATCTGGCGCCCAACGTGGTTTTACAGACTTTTGAATAACAATCATTATAGTGTTTTAACTGGAGATCTGTTCACATCTATATAATTATTTTGTACAATGGATTGTACAACTGGAACTTTTCCACCTATTGTGATTACACACAATAGACAGTGATTGTGAATCTAATTTCTAAGGACATTTCCTTAGTTACGTAGTAAATGGACCTTACATAAGGAACTTATTCAGATGTTGAGGGAATTGATACACAGAGATACTCATTCTGATGTCGAGGAAACACATACGTATACACAAATCCATATGTCGAGGGAATTCGAACACAGGAATACTGAGGACAGCAATTTTACGGAGGAGGCAGGTGAACCGTGCATAAACTTTTAAGAGGATTTACATTTTCAGTGAAATTAGTGCCTTAACTTGACACAGTGTTTTTTAAATATTTAGTGTTTAACTTGACAGTGTTTTTGAAATTAGTGCTTAACTTGACACATTGCTTGTGAAACCAGTGCATATTTGTGCTAGTGGCCAGTCAGATAAGTTACAGTACAGTATATATACAGTCTACAGAGTGTGAGTACAAAATATTGATAAATATTCATAAATTTGCAGTTATCACTTTAAATACTGAGATATTGAAAGTAATCCTGATTCAGAAATAGTAAATAAAGATTCTGAAACTGAATGTTTTGAAGAGGCTGCAATTTGTGACATATTTATATCAAATTTTAGTGTGATATTGTAGGAATGTAAGAGAAAATCACTTTAACATAACTAATTAATTAAGTGGTGACGGTATTCTCTTCACTCTTTTCTATAATAACTGACCAGTATTCTTTCTACATCATTAAGCAGTATACCTTAACTTTAACCTGTCAGGGTGTAATAATTGTTATTTTGAAACTCATTTTCAAAACAAATTTCTGGAAAACCAAGTAAACAAAGTGACCTCATTTCGGTTTGTATAGTAGTTTTCATAGCAGTAATTTGGTTTCGATATGGACCGGTAGCCGATTCAATATTAAGAAGAAGTGCTTAAATTGAAACTGTATTTTGGTGTTGTTTAGATTCAAGTCGTTTATTTTTATATCCGTTCATTTTTATTTTGTTTACATCGGTACTTTGGGATTCCCCTCGTTTTCATTGGTGCGCACTGAGATACGAGTGACGTATAACTAGTTCCGGTGCCTGGAATATAACCACGTGACTATCACATGTCTTGAGTTCTGTTATTTATTGGCCGATATCAAAATACGGATGACGTAGACATCACATGACAGTCACGAGACAGTAAAACACCGTACTATTTATAACAGATCGAATAGCGTTCTGTTTACGTTAGAAGTACATGTATAGTAAATAAATTAGGACATATACAGATAGTATTAACATGCTGTAGTAGAGTTTTCTGAATATTTTAAGTTTGATACAGGTATAACAGGGCTGCATAGAAGAATAGAAGTGCAGTTACTGTAAACAATAAATGTAAAATACAGAATTTTATCTAGATTTATTGTGACAGATAGAAAATTACTTTCATTAGAAATCTGTCAAAATATTTTTTTCAAGATTGGAAATAATTTAAAAGTGTTCAAACCAGTGTTATAGTTGGAGTTACTTGTTACTGAAACAGATCAAGTCAATTACAACTCATATGAGTGTAATCAAATTGTTACTTGAATAGTTCAAGGCAATTTACAAATTTGGTACATTGTAGTTCGAACTGATGTAATAGTTCAAGTTACTGATAACTGAGTTATCATTACTTGTTTAACTTAATCATTTTGAGTTTAGTTAATGAGTTAAAGTTACTTGTAACTTACATAGTTCAAGTCACTTATAACTTAAATAAGTTCAGATCAGTGTAATAGCTCAAGTTACTTGCAACTGAAATAGTTCAAGGCATTTGTAACTTAAGCAGTCCATGAACATCTTATAGTTCGAGTTATTTGTAACTATAATAGTTCAAGTCATTGGAACTAAATTAGTTCAAGTTAATATAAAATAATACTTAGTTTTTTTAACTTGAAAGGCAAACAATCAAAGTTCATTATTTATTTTCAAGTTATCTACAACTAAAGGTAATTAAAGTCATTTGTGACTTAGGTAAATAAAGTCAGAATAAAAGTTCAAGTTACTTGAAAGTCATTTGAAACTTGAATTGGTTATAACAGTCTGATCTTCAGAAGAAGAGACTGTTTTTATCTTCAGTAGAATTTTATATCAAGTTTCTTTTTGCAACTAACCGTACGTTTCTACGTGTCGCAAATCAGAGCTCTGAATTAACGCGTTATTTTCCGCAATCTTTCGAAATGTTTCGGTTAAAATGAATACTTTGAATTGAAAAGTGTTTATAGTGGTGAATTCATTAAAGATACAACTTGGTGATTGTAAGATTGTGCTACAGTTGGAGATCTAGTGAATTGAGTGAATAGAATATTCTAACCAACTCCATTTGAGAGTGTGAAAATATTCAACAGTTTTTGAGTGATCGGGTTATTGAATTAATAGTCACAGACATATCGTGAAAAAGTGATCTGTGATATTTACAGTAGTCAACCGACAACAGAAATTGTGCGTTGCAAGCCATAACTGATATAGATGCAAGGTGTTTCACACTGTATAACCTAAGATAGACACTGATCAAAGGATCTCTATATTGGTGTTAACATAGTGCTACAGTGATAAACATTGACGTTAACGTAGTGCTACAGTGATAAACTTTGGTGTTAACATAGTGCTACAGTGATAAACATTGGTGTTAACATAGTGCTACAGTGATAAACATTGGTGTTAACGTAGTGCTACAGTGATAAACTTTGGTGTTAACATAGTGTTACAATGATAAACATTGGTGTTAACATAGTGCTACAGTGATAAACATTGGTGTTAACATAGTACTACAGTGATAAACTTTGGTGTTAGCATAGTGCTGTGGTGTGATAAAAGACTGTAGTTGAAAGAAAACGGAAGTGCTGTATTATAATAAACATATAGTTGTATAAGTGAAGTGTTTATACAAATAAATTAGTGTTAAAAGTAATTGGACACTAACTAAATTGCAACTTGGATAGATTTTGATTAAAAATACACTGTTTGAAGTGCAGTTTAAAGAAGTCAGAGTTAAATAGACACTGTTTAAAGTGCAATTGAAAGTGATAAAGTGAAATAGTATGATATAGTTTTGAGATACTCTGAACTCAGAAATTACACAAAAAGTGAAGTAGTGCTACATAGCTTTGAAGTGAAGTTAGTGAAAGAGAAATACTCAATGAAGATGGAAGGAGAAGAAGATAAATCAGAGGTTGCCACAGGAGGACCAAAACTAATGACTCCAGAGGAGGAGCAGTTATTAGAAACACTGAAAGTACTTGGAGTTGAGAATGCAGATGCATTAAAAACATTAATTAAAGCCCAGGCTAAGGCATTAGGAGTCTCAAAAGACAAACCACCTAGTGAAACTACTGAAACAAAGCCATCACCATTCAGTTTAAAGACACCTCCAGGAGAGAGGAGTGTTGTAACAGAGCGACCATCAGCCAGTGGTAGTGATGCCCCAAGATATGAAAGATCATATCACTTCCCTAAACTGCCTAGTTTTTATGGAGAGGAAAATAAAGGAGACGTGAGTTGGGCTACATTCAAGTTTGAAGTGGAAGCACTGATAGTAGAAAAAGTATTTAGTGAAGAACAGATATCACAAGGAATTAAAGAGCACTTAAAGGCAATGCCAGTGATGTTGTTAGGAGACTTGGAACTAGAGTGACCGTGAAACAAATTATAGATAAATTAGAAAGCACATTCGGCAACATAGAAACCAAAGAAAGTATACTTTGCAAATTTTTTTCATGTAAGCAGAAACAAAATGAATCAATAACAACATATACATCTAGATTAGAAGAACTATTTTCCCAGGCTGTTACACTTAAAGGTTTCAGTAGTGCAGATGATGAGCAGTTAAAGAGAGTATTATATGAAGGACTCAGACCTGAAATAAAACATCAAGCAGCCTACAAGAATGACATGATATCAGACTACGACCGATTCAAAATAGAACTGAGAAAGATAGAAGTTGAAATGAAAGAGTCAGAGAAAGAGACAAAGAAGTGTAATGCAGCAATAAACATAGACAAGAAAGAAAATAGTGATATGGCAGAGGTCAAGGAACTACTAAAGAAATTGAACGACAGAATAGACCATTTAGAGAAAGATAAAGAAGATCAAAAGAAAAGTCATGACAACTATTACCCACCACCATGGTCTCAAGGGTATAATTACAACAGAGGTAGGGGAAGAAGTAGAGGAAGAGGTGATGACAGAGGAAGAGGTCGAGGAGTTTACAGACCTAGAAGACCTTTAAGGTCCATGACAATGAGTATTGAGTGTTACAACTGCCATCAGAGAGGTCACATAGCAAGGGATTGCCCAAAAAACGCGTAAGTGCTCCTGTTGTGGGATCGGACAAGAGCACCTCAAAGGATCCCAAACTTGTAGGTGATACAAATGAATAAAAATTTCGTTAAATGGGATAGAAGTGACAGCTTTACTTGATAGCGGCAGTTGTGTAAGCGTAATATCAAAATCATTGTATGAAGAAAAAATTTTGGACATAGAATTGGAACCACTGAAAGACTTCATTGACATTGAATGTGCAGATGGACAAAAACTTCCATATGAAGGTTACATTGAACTAGAAATTAACATTGCAGATAACCTTCCAGATTCCAACAAACACTCCTGCTTATTTCTAATCAGTCCAAACACTAGTTACTCTGCAAGAACACCTGTTATACTTGGAACCAACATATTAAATCAGCTTCTCTCTGACTACAAAGACAAACTTGGACTTCAATTCCTTCAAAAAGCCCAAAGACAGGGTATGAAAACACCATGGTATTTGGCATTTAGATGTTTGGTGACTAGAGAAAGAGAATTAAAGAAAATAAACAGAAGATTGCCATCGTAAGAAGTGCTGTTCCTGATAGAATAATACTAAGACCAAATGAATCAATTAATGTTAAAGCATATGCAGACAAAGAGATGGAGTACCATGACACATCAGCTATCATACATGAGTCCGACGAATCTAGTCTACCTTCATACATTGACATTACACCAGCTGTTGTGAATTACAAATATAAACAGAACTCTGAAATCACAGTAAACCTTTCAAATGTAACCACAAACACAGTTATAATTCCTCCAAAGGCGATACTTTGTGAACTACAGCCAGTCACAATAGATCACAATAGCATGAGAAAAGTACAGGAAGAAACCAACAAAGAAGATGTTCTAAATAAGATACATATTGATTCCAGCGATGCCCTTAACCATCAACAAAAACATGAAATTAAAGAACTCCTTGAAAAACACAGAGGTATATTCTCAATTGATGATGCTGATATTGGACAATGCGACAAAATAAAACACAGAATTGACCTTCTTCCTGGCTATGAAACACCATTTAAGCAAAGGCATAGAAGAATTCCACCAGCTATGATAGAGGAAGTCCGACAGCATTTAGATCAACTTCTAACAGCAGGCATTATCAGGAAATCTAAATCACCTTGGGCTAGTAATGTCGTATTAGTACGGAAAAAGAACGGCAAATTGCGAATGTGCGTTGACTACCGTATGCTAAACGACCGTAGCGTAAAAGACGCATATGCCCTCCCTCGCATCGAAGAGGTGTTTGACGTTCTTAAAGGAAGCAAGTTTTTTACCACCATAGACATGAAAGCAGGTTATCACCAGGTCGAAATTGAAGAGATTCATAAAGAAAGGACTGCATTTACTGTAGGACCTCTAGGATTTTTTGAATATTTGAAAATGCCTTTTGGTCTCAACAACTTCCCAGCAACTTATCAGAGGTTAATGGAGGAATGCCTCGGGGATACAATATGACCATCTGTGTGATATACCTTGATGACCTCATCGTGTTTGCCGAAACATTTGAAGAACATCTTAAAAGATTAGACCTCATTTTGACCAGACTTCACGAGTGTAAACTAAAACTGTCGCCAGAGAAGTGTTATTTCATTCAAAGAAAAGTTAACTTCTTAGGACATGTTGTCTCTAAGACGG
>CM055907.1:1225143-1290143 GCA_029582155.1 Panopea generosa
ACTTTAAATATTAAACTTATCATACAGCGAATTCTCGATATTTACAAACAGAATTTATATTCTAATATCAATAACTCTAACAAATTAGAACATTATAGTAAATACAAACATACATTAGTACTGGAAAAATATTTGAAATTTTATTTTAAAAAAAATGTATAGAATTGCTTTAACCAAATTTCGACTTTCATCACATGATTTTGCCATTGAAACTAGAAAATATACAAATGTAGCACACGCTCAACGAATCTGTTAACAATGTAATATGAACATAGTAGAAAACGAACATCATTTTCTATTGGTATGTCCGAAGTATAGAGAACTTCGCCATAAATATTTTAAACGTATTTATTATCATTGGCCAAATTTGAATAAATTTGAAAGTATTATGGCCTCTCAATGCACGAGACAATAAACAATTTATCCAAATTTATATATTTAACCTTCCAACTTAGAATGAACACTAATCATCAGACTTATACTTGCAGTAAATTAATACATTGATAACAAAACTATGATAATTGTTAAATTGTATTTAACCAATATGTTTTAAATTTATTTACTTCTCTGATAATCATATTTTCATGTTTTCACTGTTGTAATATTTGTGTTGGCTATAAACACGCAAGTGCTGTTTTATGCCGAATAAAATTATTTGTTGCTGATTACTTTATAAAAAAATGATATTTTTTGTTCATTACTTTATACATATTTTTAATTTGTAATTCATTGCTGTCTTTGCCATGTCTGGTGTAATAATATTTTGTAAATGGACAAAGGCATTATGTTGTCGATTTGCTAATAAAAACTTTAAACTCGCTAACCCATCTATTACAAAATTTTGGTTTGTGTGTGTTTTCGTGTCGTTGTTTGCTTTATAGTGTTTGATTGATGCATGCGTAGCATATTAACTATCACTACATCTTTGCTATGATGGATGTTTTGTTGTATAATTTATCTAAACTGATGAAAGTATGGTTTATCAAACTTCAAATGCTGCAGTATTGCGGTTTTAAACACAATGCATATGTAAATTAAAATATTAAATTTCTCATTTATATCTTTCATAACGATCGTGTTGTGAATAATTTTCTTAGCAGAATTTAACTTATTCCAAAGTTAAACATAAATGATTGATGTATACATTAGGATCGCATTATCTCTCTCTCTCTCTCTCTCTCTCTCTCTCTCTCTCTCTCTCAATAATACAGCCTGCAGGGGGGTATCTAAAGTATGTGAGGCGGCTGCGAATATATACAATGTTTAATAAATAAAATATGTGATACGGTGATAATCTTGGATGGATTATAAGTGGAATATATTGTTCAAATAGAACAAATGGTGCTATATATTTTAACAAGTTGTCTGAAAGCGGCTGTGTACACTACTTAAAATATGTGTGTTTGTACATTGTTTGAAAGCTGTTGTGACCAACACATGTACGTGAGAGACATATTTGTAATCTGTTTATAAGCTGCTGTGTACAATATATGAGAAAAATGTTTGTAAGCTGTCGTAAACAATATATGAGATACATGTGTGTAAGCTGTCTGAAAAGTGGTTGTGAACAATATATGATATATATGTTTGTACTCTATGTGTAAGATGCTACATACAAGATTTTAGGGAGATACGGGTTGTATACTGATTGAAAGCTCTCCGTAAACTGTTTAACACAATATATGAGAGGCATTTTGTAAGCTGTTTGTAAGGCCTTGAGAACATTACATAAGAAACATGATTGTAAACTGTTTGTATGCTGTTCGAAAGCTGTTGTGAACAAAATATGATAGACATGTTTGTAAGCTCTCTATAAATTGTTTTGGGCAACATATGAGAGACGTGTTTGTATAATGTTTATAATATGTTGTAAACAATAAAACGAAATACATGTTTGTAAGCTGTATGTATGCTGATTTGTACAATATTAGCTAATTTTTTAAGCTGTAGTGCATAATTTATGAGATACATTTTCATAAGTTTCATGTTAAGTGCTGCGAACAATATATAATATACATGTTCAAACTTTGTAAACTGTTTGTAAGCTGTTTGTTAGCTGGTGTGTACAATATTTGAGAAACACGTTTGTTATCCGTTTGTAAGATGTTGTGAACAATATATGAGAGCAATGTTTGTAAGCTGTCTGTAAACTTTTTGCAAGCTGTTGTGTACAATATACCAGACAAACGTTTTAAAGCTGTGTGTAAGCTGTTTATACCATTTATGAGAGACATTCGTGTTTGTATACTAATTGTAAGCTGCTGTGATCAATATATGATATATGTGTGCAAGCAGTTTGTAAACTGTTCTGAATAATACGTGAGAGGCAAATTTGTAATGTGTTTGTAACCTGTTCTGAAAAATATATGAAAAACATGTTTGTAAGCTGTTTGCAAGCTGTAAACTGTGAGTAAGCTGCTGTGATCAATAAATGATATATGTGTGTAAGCTGTTTGCAAACTGATTTTTATAATATGTGAAAGGTAGGTTTGTAATTTGTTTGTAACCTGTTCTGAATAATGTATGAAAAACATGTTTGTAAGCCGTTTGTAAGCTGTGAGTAAGATGCTGTGAACACTATGTGTGAGACATGTTTGTAAGATGCTTGTCAACTGTTTGTAAGCAGTTGTGAACAATATATAAGAGGCATGTTTTAAGCTGTTTGTAAGCTGTTCTGAACACTATGTGAGAGGCATCTTGTTTGTAAGCTGTTGTGAACAATATATAAGAGGCATGTTTGTAAGCTGTTTTGAACACTATGTGAGAGGCATGTTTTTAAGATGTTTTTAAATTGTTCTGAAATATATGTGAGAGTCATGTTGCTTGTAAGCTGTGTGTAGGCTGTTGTCAACAATATATGAAAATATATATGTTTATAAGATCTGTGTTAATTGTACTGGACAATATATGTAATATATGTTTTAAGCTGTATGACGGTTGTTGTGAACGATATATAAGAGGCTTCATTGTAAGCTTTATTTAAGCTGTTGTGAGCAATAAGAGATGTTTGTTAGCGGTTTGTAAGCTGTTTTCTGAATAATATGCAAGATACCTGTTTGTGAGTTGTTTGTAAGCTATTGTGAACAATACATAGGACACGTATGTTAGCTGTCCGTTAGTTGTTGTGTACATTACACGAGAGGTATGGTTTTAAGCTGTTTGTAAGCTATTGTAATAATATATTGGACATGTTTCAGCTGTCTGTTACCTGTTAAGTACATTACATGAGATGCCTGTTTTTAAGCTGTTTGTTAGCTATTGTAACAATTTATTGGACATGTTTAAGCTGTCTTTTAGCTGTTGTGTACATTACACCAGATGTATGTTCATAAGTTGTCTGCAAGCTATTGTAACAACATATTTGACATGTTTTAGCTGTCTTTCAGCTGTTGTGTACATAACATGAGATGTATGTTTTAAGCTGTTTGTAAGCTATTGTAACAATATATTGGACATGTTTTAGCTGTCTGTTAGCTGTAGTGTACATTACACGGGATGTGTGTTTTAAGCTGTTTGTAAGCTATTGTAACAATATATTGGACATGTTTTAGCTGTCTGTTACATGTTAAGTACATTACACGAGATGTATGTTTATAAGCTGCTTGTAAGCTATTGCACATGTTTTTAAGCTGATTGTAAATTGTTGCAAACAAATTTTGAGCATGTTTATACGATGTATGTAAGCTGTTTTGAACAATATATGAGAGTAATGTTTATAAGCAGTTTGTAAGTTATCGTATATGAAATATGTTTGTAAACCATGATGATGCATAATTAGACACATGTTAAGGTTTTAAGAATCATTATTCACACTTGCTTACCAACTGTACTTTGTAATATTATTGTTTATTATTTTATTCATATACAATCATTTCGCTGTATATTTACATATCGTTATATATTGATACATTAATTTCAAGCTTATTTAATAACATTTAAATATGAAATATCTTATAAAAAAAATGTTATATCAAATGACCGTATCCGCTTTTTGTTGTTAAAACAAAGTACAGCACATTTAGAGTGGTCCGTTCAATAATCAATGTTTGCTCAAAATATGTTACCTTAGGTCCAATAACCTCCGTAAGCAGAATATATCACACTGTCTCTCTTTCTACACCGCAAGATATTAATTCAAATCGCTTCTTTGAAGCATAACATTACAAAAGTGCAACGTATAAGCCATTAACATACACATTATTTGTATAGCCGCAAACGGAGGTGATACCTGATATTGACAAAATCTGTACTTTTGATCTGAGAGTGTGTGACGGTTTATGTGTATACACGGATTTGCTATTTCAAAAACAGGTAAGTATATTAACAAATAGGATGGTTTCATTTGAAGATATGGTTAACTGCAACTGTGTTTGTATTTTAACGTTACACTCGTCGATGTTTAAGCATAACCAGATACTGACCAATTAGTGCTTTTATAGCGGGGTTTATATAGTATTTGGTCAACAAAATGAAAGAATTCTACACTACAGAGGTAAAATACAATATAAGTAAATGAACAAAATACACATACTATATGACTTTTTATATAAATGTGCAGTTTTACTGCTAATATAAAAAATATCAGCGATATAGATGAGACAACTTTAAAACCAAAAGTGACAATAAGGGAAATAGCCTTGAAAGGATCATTAGCGAAATCTTCTGTGTGGTAACATCAAACCTCGCTCTCCCTCCTCCGCCGGCTTCACGTCATCAATGTGACAGTTTAAATACATTTGAGTCCTGTCTGACTAACCTCTCACAGTCTTCACATCCTAAATATTGCAGTGTAAATACATATGGGTCCCGTCTGACTATCCTCTCACAGGCTTCACATCATAAATATGACATTGTAAATAAATATGAGTTCCGTCTGACTATTATCTCTCAATATTCACATCATCAACGTGACAGTGTAAATATAAATGAGTCCCGTCTGACTATCATCTCACAGTCTTCACATCATAAATGTGACAGTGTAAATACATATGGGTCCCGTCTGACTATCATCTCACAGGCTTCACATCATCAACGTGACAGTGTAAATAAATTTGAGTCCAGTCTGACTATTAGCTCACAGTCTTCACATCATAAATATGACAGTGTAAATACATATGGGTCCCGTCTAACTTTCATTTCACAGTCTTCACATCAACAACGTGACAGTGTAAATAAATTTGAATCCAGTCTGACTATTACCTCATAAGTCTTCACATCATCAACGTGACAGTGTAAATACAAATGAGTCCCGTCTGACTATCATCTCACAGTCTTCACATCATAAATATTGCAGTGTAAATACATATGGGTCCCGTCTGACTATCCTCTCACAGTCTTCACATCATAAATATGACAGTGTAAATACATATGGGTCCCGTCTGACTATCATCCCACATTCTTCACATCATAAATATGACAGTGTAAATACATATGGGTCCCGTCTGACTATCATCCCACAGTCTTCACATCATAAATATGACAGTGTAAATACAAATGAGTCCCGTCTGACTATCATCCCACATTCTTCACATCATAAATATGACAGTGTAAATACATATAGGTTCCGTCTGACTATCATCTCACAGACCTTACATCATATATATGACAGTGTAAATTATGAGTCCCATTTGACTATTATTTCACCGTGTTCACATCATAAATGTGACAGTATAAATAGATATGAGTCCCATCTGACTATCATCTTACAGTATTCATCTCATAAATGTAACAGTGTTAATACATATTAGTCCCGTCTGATTATCATCTCACAGTCTTTACATCATAAATGTGACAGTGTAAATACATACAAGTCCCGTCTGACTATCATCTTACAGTCTTCACATCATAAATGTGACAGTGTAGATACACATGAGTCCCATCTGACTATCATCTTACGGTCTTAACATCATAAATGTGACTGTGTAAATAGATATGAGTCCCGTCTGACTATCATCTCACAGTCTTAACATCATAAATGTGACAGTGTCAATACATAGGAGTCCTGTCTGACTATCATCTCACAGTCTTCACCTCATAAATACATTTGAGTCCCGTCTGACTATCATTTCACAGTCTTCACATCATAAATGTGACAGTGTAAATAGATATGAGTCCCGACTGACTACCATCTCACAGTCTTCACATCATAAATGTGACAGCGTAAATACATATGAGTTCCGTCTGACTATCATATCACAGTCTTCACATCATAAATGTGACAGTGTAAATAGATATCAATCCCGACTGACTATCAGCTCACAGTCTTCATATCATAAATGTGACAGCGTAAATACATTTGAGTCCCGTCTGACTATCAGCTCACAGTATTCACATCATAAATACATTTGAGTTCCGTCTGACTATCATCCCGCAGTCATCACATCATAAATGTGACAGTGTCAATACATATCAGTCCAGTCTGACTATCATCCCACAGTCATTACATCATAAATGTGACAGTGTAGATACATATTAGTCTTGTCTTACTATCATCTTACAGTCTTCACCTCATAAATACTTTTGAGTCCCGTCTGACTATCATCTTACAGTCTTCACATCATAAATGTGACAGTGTAAATACCTTTGAGTCCCGTCTAACTATCATCTTACAGTCTTCACATCATAAATGTGACAGTGTAAATACATATGAATCCCGTCTGATTATCATTCCACAGTCTTCATATCATAAATGTGACAAATACATATGAGTCCCGTCTGAATATCATCTCACAGTCTTCACATCAAAAATGTTGCAGTGTAAATAAATAAGAGTCCCTTCTGACAATCAGCTAACAGTTTTTTGCATTATATCTGAAACAATGTAAATAAATTTATTTATTATATAAATTGTTATTAACGTCGTCATAATTTGTTCGTGTTATTTAAATACAATAATTGTTGTCTATCTTTTACTTAATCATTAAGTCGCCTTTAAATGTGTTATCACGTACGATTGTCTTCACCATTAAATGTACTTCCTTGTTTGTTGTATTGAATACATCAAGTTTATGAATGTTGTGTACAATTTGACAATTAGACGTGTTATGTCTGCATTATTGTATGCCTTCACTCCCACCCAACCCGGAGTTGAAAATAAGGAGGCCTAAAGTGTGATCCATCCGTCCGTCCGCTATTCCATTTGTTAATCTGGTGCATCTGTTCTATATGATATTGAAAAAAGTAAATGAGCATAAAAGAGTTCATTTGACTTTCCTTATATCAGGCTCCTTTAAAAGTAGCGTTTTAGATTGATAATAACATTTTACAAAATGTACGACTTAATTAACGACTAAGCTTTTTATAACTTTTTGGCCCCTAAATGGGCGTTTTTAAAGGGTTTTATTCCGAAACGTCCGACTCAATAGGTCTGATGTTGGGCTTATTTAGTCACCATAATTAAACATCCTCTAACTTTCTGTGTATGCCGTATAAGAATATGTGTTATAACTTTTGCACAGCGGTGTCTGAAGATAGGGAACCTGTGGGCTGTTTCTTGAAATAAAAAGCCTTTACTCACTGTTTGTTACTGTTTTGTTGTTGTTATATACGATATCTTGAACGTAGATTTGAAGAAAATAATAAGGGTACTAACCAAGGTTCGTTATTCCTACCTGTGTACAAGGTATATTTTTTTTATTTTTTTTTTAAAAATACTGAGGTGTGGGGGAACTAACCAAGGCCCGTTTCTCCTGCTTTTGACTTTAACCAAAAAAACAGAAGACGAACCAACCATAGCTTGAGCAATCTACATAAACACTACATTGTTAACGTTTTCTTTCAATATAAATTGAACACTTTAAATCTTTCTCGGCTTACAATTTATTTCAAAATCTCATATGCGTTACTAAAAATACAGCGCGTTTATGGGCGGTAGCAGGTTAAATGAGTAAACCAATATACATTCTACTGGTTAATAATGTAAAATATCACAAAAGTCCATTTATGTGATAACATAAAATGATATCTCTCGGTGAATATGTCTGTATTTGATGAAATATAAAAAAAAAAACACTTTTAATTTTCTGAAAACATTGTTGAGAATTAATATTAAGAAAATAAAAAAAAATATGGGGGTTGGGGGTGCTTGGGGAATTAATCAAGGTCCGTTACTTCTGCTTGTGACTTTTAACAAAACATACTCTACATTTTAAAAGTTTTCTTTCAATATATATTGACCACTCTAAATCTCTCACGACTTATAATTTATTAAAATTTCTCATACATGTATGTGTCACTAGAAAAGCAGCGCGTTTATGGATGGTAGCAGGTTAAATGAGTTAACCATTACACATTCTGCATGAAAAACCATTGGTTGCCCTAAAATATTTAAGCACCATGTATCAGATAACATAAAATAATACATCTCAGTGAATGTTTCTGCATATGATGAAATTTATAAAAGTAAAATCAACACGTTCACTATTCTGAAACATAACTAAGAAAGTTGTGAATATACTTAGATATAAAATCGCTATTGGTAAAATTCTAAATTAACCATTCTACTTTTTACATTGACCATGGTAAATCACTTAACCCAGCTATTGTATAGTATCCAGTTTTTTGTTTCCGTTTTCATTACTAACAATGCTATTTCAATAAAATGGCTAAAGACATATACCAACAGTATGTATCCATATTTCAGATATCTATACAATTGAACTATGCCCATTAACACTTATTTTAAATTAAAAATTAACCATACTTTACACATTTATCAAGATCACTTGGTAAAATATAAACCAACAATGATGACGACAACTGAAGCTCTTATTAACTGTTGCGCACCTAAAACTAGCTGCGAAGTAGCACTTCTCTGAATGTCATATCTGAACTTGACTACCATGATTTTTAAGGAGAATATTGTCTTAGCTGTCCAAGGAAGGTTATCAACATATGTTTAATGCAACGAAGTTTTAACTTTAAACGTATTCGGAGTCCTCTGTGGCCGAGTGGTCTCAGGTGCTGTCTCAAGATCACTTGATCTCTCGCCGCTAAGATCGTAGGTTCGGGTACCGCTCGCTTCAAAAACTTTGTTGAGAAAGTTTGCCAGTTACTTGCGGAAGGACGATGGTTCTACTCATATTCATTCTGAGGTCTTCCTCCACCAATAAAACTGGATACCCCCCCCCCCCCCCCCCCCCACAAACAGCTTTTTTTATCAAATATACATTCTAAACACTTTTTGTCAGTGTGTATCGGATTTTAAGTACAACGTTTCTATACATTATACCGTTAATATATTATACGTTGTCATACTGCCATATATACACCATATCACGTATATTAATTTTAATGATTCGGTGTCATTGTTATATGCACTTATGCGCAGTCTTAAGATCAATTGCTGTATATATGATGCAGGATGTGGTGTGAACAGTATTCATATGTATATAAACGGTTGAACATTCGAGTCTGTCCTTTACTGTATAGTGTACCACTTACGGATTACGATATAGCTCATTATCTCTCTAAACAATAACAAAATAATGTTTTCTATTTGACCTCTATTAAATTAGATATAAATTAGACATTTAATATTTGAGGCGAAGGTTGTTGTTGTTGTTGTTGTTATGTTGTCTTTTCAATTCAACCATCAGCTAGTGGTTCATTTATTCACCCCGTAATTGGTGTACGTGGATTGAGAGAGACAATCCATAAAATACCCCTTAAACTATGACAGTTTATATTCATATAATCATTTTTACCATAAACACTGAATTACTTAGTCACTGTCATTATAACTGTGGCTTTTTCTTCTTTTCTGACTGTCTCTATATATAGATAGATTTGTCCTTTGTCAGATTTCAATAACGAAAAATAAATTATTTGATTTACTAAATTTTAATTTCATAAAACAAATTTTGTTTCGTTTACATAAATTTGTCCATGCATATAACTAGAGAGTAAAATGTAGTTAACATAATTACTAAACTCGAATTTTTTAATATATGAAACAAATACAAATTTTCAAAGTAAACTTTTAATTTGATTAGAAGTTTGATTAATGTAGTTCCTTTTACCATGGTGTTATTCTTGTCTGTGGTTGTAGAGAAACCGGGAAGTCCTTAAACCTTCAATATGTGAGGCTGAGAAGGCACTGGTTAGTTTCGAAAAATGAAACACGAATATCAACCTAACATTTGTCTTCCCATCATTTGCACATCACAGTAAAACGTTACTGTAAGCCACCGGGACCCTTTCACTGGTCAATTTTATAACGGTACTTCGCCACAGGAAAAGGGAAACAATCCGTGCTAAAATCTCGAAGGTAGTCAGTATACCTCCATGTAATATAATTGTAACAATATTTGGATAAGAAGTCAAGAATAAATGAAAGATAAATTGGTAAGAAACCGGTGTATTTGTTACTTGCATAGTTTTAAAACTTTCGATGATGATGTTATTGTGTTGTGTATTTAATGTCAATCGCAGTGTATAAGGTTGAAAAATAAATAAATTTGTACATGTATATAGAAAACATAAGTTATTCATTTTATCAAATATCGTTAAAATTCAGAAGAGATCAAACATCTTTAAAATAAGATTAAAATAATAAATAAATAGTGAAAGTATTGCTCTCTTTATGAGCACAAATTACATGTACATAAATACAGGAAAACATTTTAATAACGTTCACTTGTCTTATAATAATATATAATCTAAATGATTACAAAAATAAACTTATTAAACGAATGATTTGTATATTTCTCTACATAATTTCTTGATTAAACCAAAAATAGTTTTATTATTTCTTTTTTATCATTTTTATTGTCTGTTTCGTGAAGAACTGACAATAGAAAAACCATATAGGACAACTGTATTAATGCAGATCGTACCTTTTATTTGGTTTAAACATACTTCTCAATATAGTACATTTATACAATAAAACCATGGAAATAAAGGAAACTGCTGATGATGTCCTTGCGATTAATTCTAATGATACTTAAAGATTAGATAACTCCAAATGAATTATTTATTTAATTTTGTTTGTAACAATGTGTATTTGCACACACTACAATGGAAAGGTTTGTATCATGCGAAAATACTGTGTGATATTCTTGTTTAAAAAAATCAATTGCATATCGATAACAAGGTACATATCTAACTTTAAATGTATATAATAAATAGATCGTGGTTGAGAAAACTACATTTAGTTCGGAGTCTCGCAAGCAGAATTTGAATACTTCTGTTTCGCTGTGTTTGTTAGTTTCTTGTACAACATATGTTTAAATGGAAACTGTTTGTGCCTCTTATACAAAATCATTTATGTGAGATTGTTCCATTTCCGTGTATAAGTAGAAAGGAAAAATCCTAATAGTACACAGAGCGTGTATTTAATATTTTGTATATTATTACAATTTCTCAGGTTATACTGGGAGATGTCACCAACAATCGTAGGTACCAGCCAGGAGTGAGATTTGATTGTGTAGATTAAACAAGTAATTTTACTGTCGCCTCTTCTCAAATAATTCAGACTTAGTTTCGTTGAAAAGTTGTTCCAGAGATTCCAGCTTTGTTGTTCCTTTCACTATTCTTGCAGTTTGTTCTCAAATTAAGTGCAAGTATCAATTAAGATTGGGTCTTATTAAGGATGTTTATGTAGTTTATAATGATACCCTATTAAAACTGTTTTAATTTATTATATTTACTCTTTTCCATGCCTTTGTTTTTATATAGTCAATTTGTTTATGCCATGACAAGTTATTTGATAGGAATACAACAAGCTGTTAATGTCTACTTCGACTATCATATGATTATTTATTAAAAACTGATGGGTAATTGATCAAATAAACCTTGTGTGAAATGAAGAGATTCTGTTGTAAGAGGTTAGATTTGACAAGTCCTCTATCTGGATAATTAACAGGTCACAATCAAGGTTACTTGCAGCTTGAATTGGGTTGTCTGCTATAATAAAAAGTTTGCAAAAAATGTTTGAATTCATATCGTCTACCATGTCTTTAAAAATCTGAGAAACATTAGTGAGGTAAAAGCTGATTGGAAACTGTATAGTATAACACGTTTTATTATTTCACTAAGGTAGCATTCGAACCAGCTTATACGAGCTCAGCAGGTTTTAATCTTATAACTGGTCCTATGTGCCAAACACGAACAAGGGCTTTGCTGATACCAGGAACGAAACGCCTTTACGTCTGATTCGGAAGCAAGTGCATTGCGGTACACTCAAGAAATATGGAAACGCAACACAGGAAGAAATATAAAGCACAGGTATAACATCAATGTCTTACAGTGATAATATCGATGTTATTGGTTGTTCAATATAAATGTTGCAGAATGACTTGGTACCTCCTGTATTGTTGTCACTTTCTTTATTTCCAAGTTAGTCCTCTCTTAAGCCTGTGCTGCGTTTTCATGTATCTTGAATGTAAGAAAAATGCAAGCTGCTTTACGGTACTATCATCCGTAACAAATCCAAACAGCATTTTGGTAATATATCGATGTTACGAAGTAATTTTGAGTATTTTTTTTTTTTTGTAAAATCATATCCTTGTACAGAAGAGTAGAGTAATATGTATGAAATCAGCAACGATAGACTGGTCCCCATCTTTGAATATCGTGTATAAGAAACAAGAATGTACAGAGAACACAAGGTCTGAGAGTGCTTTTGCCTATTTTCGACGCGTTCATTTATTGTGCCAGGTCCTACAGCTGCGATAAAACGATGGAGACAAGATGCTCTGTGGAAGAAATTCAGACATGGGTGTGGACGTTGTAATAATTATAAGTGTTTTAGTTTCAGAAGAAGTTAAACAAGTGAGCCTTATCAAACCCATCCGTACTTAAAGGTTCGATAAACTGTAGAGGTGGCATTCGCTTTGGTCTATACCTCCATATCTTTGAAGACTTGTTTTCGTTTTAAATGTATCAGATAATAGAGTTTTATAAAAGTCATTTTTTTTTAAAAAATGACAGTAATTGTTTCTTTTCTAAGTCTACGAAATGTCGTCAAGTGAACTGGTAAGTTACTGTGTTTGGCTTTACGATAGGCCCGATTTCATAATACGTATCCTTCGTTTTATGGAAGTAGTAATCCATGGAGGTCAAATAGTTTGATTCGAACACATTTGTTAGGAAAACAATGTTTAGAAACAATTATAAAATTTTATTGATTAAGTATGAATCATTGGGTTGTTTGATTCGAGTTATAAGGTCAAATGTCACCACAAGCAAAATATTTAACTGAGCAAGATAATACCAATAACATTCATATTTATGATATCTGTTAATTATTTTGACAATCACTGTTGGTTTATTTTAGACTGCCAATGACATGCATGTTAAATAAAAGCATGCATTATTCATTGAGTCAAAGGTCAACAACTAAAATTTTGAAGAATTTGCTCAAAATACGACATAATATTCATTTGTTTTAGCCTTATACGAGGCATCTCATAAGGGTTTTGTGTAATATGTGACTTATGTTATTTTATAAATCTTGCCAACGGTTTGAAAAGACAACTGAACTAAGGATGCATTGAATGGGTCACATTGTGACCAGTTATTATTATGCAATATATGTAAAGCACATACGTGTCATAAAACATGGTTATCATTATGCATTATTAGAACGACACACATGTGCCATAAATGTTTTATACATTACATCTTCAGAAGCAAGGCACACATGTGCCATAATATCAATAACATATATATTGCAAATATTCAAATAATACCGAAAAAAGAAAAGCAAAGGTGAAGGGTTCGATAGAATACGCCACTCCAACATATATGTTAAATATCTAAACGGGATTATGGACCATATACCTGATCTGTGTGGAGCAGGGGATGGTGGGGGGTAACAAATAACTACGTGTGTTCCGAGAGTGTCTTGAGTAATTACTGAGATAAATTATCTCCACTGACCAGGTAACTGACCAATCAGCGACGACCTTATCCTTCATGCTCCCAGCAGAGCTAATTGCGTATGTGTGAAAAGGCTAGCGATAAGACCTGTGCGGTCCGAGCGTGTCTAGATTACGCTTCCCGCATAGCTTGTGTAAGTGCGGTGAGGCTTGCGATAAAAACTAATTATACAATACACGCTGCCCTTAGCTCGAGTTATAAAACGCGCTATGATTTTCATAGCTATTATATACAAACTGTAGCACAACATTTTCTGTTGTAATAATGCAAATACCAGGTATGCGTCTAGTTTGAAGGACTTAAAATGTCAAAGATCACCAATTAGTATCATGCGCAAAATGAAACCGATATATAAAAAAAATTTTCACAATTAAGATGTCTGTCATATATTATATCATCAGAACTGATTCATTTTAAATATATTTTTAAATATGTATTATTAATTAAAGACATTGGGTCAAATGTCAACTAGTAAAATATTGATAAAATATGTCATATTCTTTGGTTTTTTATTATAGGATATTAACAGATAAAAATGTAAATGCTTGTTTAATGTCATCATACACATAAATATTTACTGTATAATTTGTTATTATGGGTATATTACTATATACATAGTTGGAATTAACAATACATGCTTGTTTCGTTATTTTGTACACAATGTAGTTGCATTAATAAAGAATAACTAGATTGCAAAAATAAACGTTCAGCTCTGAACATTTACTGCACCTGTAAAATTATGACATTTTCAGCAACTTTAAATGTAAAGATACTAGTATAATAATATTTAGAGAAGTTCCAGAAAAACCGTATATTAATCTTACTGTCCTTTCTCAGCGAAGCAGTACATGTAAATGAAACTCTATGGACTGTAGTCTATAAATGTTTAAATATATTTTTAAGTTGAAAACTGTACCAGTTGCACTGCAATACAAAGATAATGGTTAAACTCCTATGTATGTTCAATAACAACTTTTGGAAAAACAGTGATAAGTGCTGAATCCAACTGTTTTAAGTCTTAGTTAAAGTTCAGTTCGAGGTCTCTCTGAACAATTACCTCCCTTACATGACGGTAGCAAGATTATTATGCCAAAGGGATTAGAGCTGTGTAAAGCGGTTGGGCAATTTTTTTTTTAAAAATGCATAAAATTTCATATTTCCTTGTGCATATGGGAACATTGGAAAATTTTCATAATTTCTGCAAAGTTTGGGTGACATTGGGAACTGTTTGATGATGCTATAACAGTTTAAAGATGCGTAGTGATACACTACAACAAATGGGCAGAATTGTCAAAAATGAAAGGGTGTCATCGGACCATCGAAATTGTGAAAAAGCAACCTAGTCAACCCCATGTTTTTTTCTGCATATTTGGACCAACAGAGGACTATCTATGGGAATTAGGCACTTTTAGAAACATTGGTAATGTATCCAGTGTTCCAGAAGTGCATGTCACTATATGTAGTACAGTACAAAATACATGGTATGTGAGACGTTCGAAGAGAAATGCAGCTGATAGGATCTGATACCGAAATCAAATTAAATGTATATAAGGATAGCTAATCTTGCTGTTGAAATTCTAAGCAAATGTCAATAAATAAATAAATCGAATGCCCTCATTTATTATCTGTAATTAATACATTGGTATGTTCTCAGAGAGAACAGAGAGTGTTCCAATAGCCAATATCTAAAATATATGCTGACTATCTACTACCTCACGTATTATGCACGATTGTGATAACTGAATTTTAGCAAATATGAAAATGTCACAACTTTATGTTTACGTAGAGTGTGAATGATAACTTTAAAATATAACAATCAAAACAGACCTACATCAAACATTCAGTCCGTTATGTGTGTTATTGGTCAAGAACATCATGTACATGATGTTAGTTTCAACTTACTTATTTTATTACTTGTTTCACAATCGAAGTAAAGTAAATAAGTTTAAACTAATATCATGTACCTTTTAAAGCAAATTATAGTGAACTTCGAAGAAATATTGATTCACCACAGTTGTTACAACATGAACTGTTTTCTGTACTTCTGTACTTCTGATCTTAATATCTGGAAGGCTTATGACCATCTAAACACAGTCTTCTATATTTAGGGGTTATTAACATTCATGTGATGGCCTGGAACTTTTCAAAACAAAATTAGACCAAAAGGAATCAAGAACCTTGAAATCGTTTGGATAAGTATGACACCAAAGTAGTATATCCATCTTTTCCATCAAATATGGTTCTTTCCTTCAAATTGGAAAAATGTCACAAAATAAGTTAATTAGCAATATCCAGCGGGAACTCCATTTCAGTTTAACCTGGGCGCATAGCCAGAATTAGTAAATCCTTTTCAACATATTTATTATTTTAGCATGTAAAAATAGACATCCTTTTGGCAATACGCGGTCATTGAGTATATTTAGGCAAAGTTAAATTTAGATTTAAAAAAACAAACATTGAATCACATTTGATTGGGTTAGTTAGTTTAAACATTAATATAATGGAAATTGGTGGTAAAAATATTTTTCTACAAGAGGTAGCGTGCTTCATATTGAAGTTAAAATACGTTAAAATTTCGTTTTGTACCATATAGAGCTGTACAACATGCCTGTGCCCTTCTTTTGAAACAAAGGTTATGTGTTTCCTCTTAAAATATGGTTGTGTAATGCCAGAATATTTTTTTTATTACTAGATATCCGGAATTATTGATAGTTAAAGGGTTGTACGATAATATTCAAGTGGAAATTTACTCATGTTTTCAAGCTTTAAATCAGTAGGTCTATGAACGTAGAAGATATCTTGGATGCTATTAGCACTTTTAAAAGGCAAGTCACGTCTCGCTAGCTTTAAAGTTAATGGATAAATATGTTTAAAAATGCTTATTTGAACAGCTATCGGATCCACTTACTGAGTAGAACCAGTAATGAGTGTTGTTGTTGTTTTTACAGAAATCGAATCCACGACCTCTGGCATGAGCGGTCAATATAAGTATCTTTTATGAGTTTAAGGTGAGGATGGAAAATTCCGTCTGGAGTGATAACTGTTTACGCGATAACAAGGCTCTAGGGATAATTGCTACACTGGATAACAGTTATCCCAAGCGACGGAATTATCAATCCGCACCGAAAACCATAACTGTGTGATTTTAAGAGATTTTTTATTCCGGTTTGATTTTTATAGTAGCACAAGGATATTATATTTATTATTAAGTCATTGCCCGAGGGGTTTGTCGAAGCGCGAGGATTTTAAAAATGGCGTTACGTCATATCATGAGGAATTTGTCAAAGCGAGAGATTTTATGAAAAAGTCAAAACCGTTCAAAATAATCGGAAAACCTTGTTCGGTATGCAAGAACATTCAATCCACTAGCTTCAATACCAATCGGCTGATAAATATTTGAAAATGTTTTAAACTGATTTGCTTATCTGATTACACCAGAATAATTTCCAGTTCAAACATATGTTATTGCCAGGTAAACACATATGGAATTTCATATCACATGTGTGCATATTAATCAGATATTCAAATATAGGCGAAAAGGAGCTGGTATCAAGTTCTCTTAACATTAGGCACGGCTGCTTCCTTAGCCACAGCATTTTAGTTACAAAATGAGGCAAATATACGTGAAAATTTGGTTAAATATATAAATTAAACAGATAATGAAGTGAAATTTATAGTACATATTGCTACTGGTATATTTCGCATGGTATTGTATTTTCAATCAACTGACATTATATTACAAAGCTCAAGATTATATACAGCCAGGTAAATTGAATAACTAAACAACGCTTAGAGATAATTTTACGAAACAAACCTTATCCACAGCATGTTATTTATAAAACAATCGTTAAGATATCTTTTAAATATCAGCAATTCCGATTAAATTTCATATAAGAAAAATAAATTTAGTTTAGTTGTCAAATTCAAAAGGTTTCATTTCGTTTAATCAGAACCCTACTGTAAATATCGGAGCGCTAAATACAC
This sequence comes from Panopea generosa, assembly GCA_029582155.1. Lineage (NCBI taxonomy): Eukaryota > Metazoa > Mollusca > Bivalvia > Adapedonta > Hiatellidae > Panopea > Panopea generosa. Next base: position 1,243,009 of record CM055907.1, read on the forward strand.
AAACATCTTGTCAATAAACTCAAGCCTAGCATCACCAGAACGTAAAAGTAAAACGGAAGTTCGATTCCAACCTCAAACAGCATGTCATCGGAAGTGACGTAATCTGAAGAGTTCAACAGGCATTTTGAGAAAGTCGTCATTCCTGTTTTGTTGCACCTTAAATAAGATATATAATAATATGAGAGTGAATGGATTTTAATTAAAAAAAATACATATAATTTGAATAAACTTTTACAAAGGCTATGAATAATTTACTTTTCGCACCACTTTTGATATCAACATATTTATTTGACAATGTTGTGGTTTTATTTTGAGATCTTATTGTTAAGCAGGGTTTCAGATTTATATTTGATTACGTTATATATGTATCCGTGTAATTAGTTGTAAAAATGAATCATTATACGTATATACAGTATTGCTTTACATTTGTTTTTACTTACGTCATATCCTCCATGTTTTCAAAGACCACTATTGACATTGCGCTGACGGGGTATTGTATGATGGATAAATATTTTGCCCACTCAAACCACCATGGAATTGAGAACGATACAAACCCGCTCAACATTTTGGAACATAGGGTCCAGGTCATGATGATTACAATGGCTAGCCTGACATTCATCACTACAGCTCCCACCAGTAAACCAAATCCCTGCAAACATACAGGAACGCACACAAAACGTAAACAATTCCAAATGAATGAATAAATGAATTGTGTTTTACGACACATCGACACATACATTGATCAGTATTTGCGAGTATCCGATGGCCATGACAATTAGTTAATATATATATATATATGGATTGTTAAAACTATTGATCAATATAATAAGTCTCGTCTTACTGTTCAATTAAAATAAACGCTTAACGTTCATAAAAATGGTTTTAATGTGAATTAGGAAATTATAAGAAAATCTTTATGTCTTAAGAGTGAGGTTGTTTTGTCTCTATGTGCCTACGTGACGGCATTTGTGTTATATCCTCTTTACAAGACCTATAATGTAAATAACCATTTTGAATGTACAATGAATTAGTCCCTAGTACTGAATAAGAAAAAATGTATTTATTATAAAAGCGTTTATGCATATTTGCTTGCAACACACCGGATATTTTTAGCAATACAAATGATATGATGTTTTATACTCATTTTTATGTTTGTTAAAAGAATATTCTTTTAACACTAAATAATGATTTGTTAACGGTCAATTGTTTGTTATATATGCATGTAATATAGTTACATATGTAACAGTTGGTATATATAGTTACAATACAAACCAAGAGCACACTACTTTATAATCAACCATTTGAATAGAAATGGTTTAAACTTTAGATTATATGGAAATCGATAAATATAAAAAGTTTACAACGTTTCAATGAAAATTGAATGCAATATTTTGTAAATAAGCACTTTCATGTTATATCTGCTATATCCAGCTTAAGTGGTAGAAGATGAAACTGAGAAAAGCCACTTTCCTGCAGCAAGTCTGGCAAATGTAACAGGGTCCGTTTTTATTGGTCTAAGGGAGACAACTCTGTCGACCTTATCCTGTATATGTCTAATCTTCCAAGAGTTACCTGTTTGTCATGGTTTGTGATTTTTAGTTGACATGTGACCTCTTCTTTGAAAAAATTGTGCATTCAGCCTTTTTTAGTCTTTGTGTGAAGATGTAGTTTTACTTGTGGTCAAGAAATTGTATTTCAACGGTTTGTATTTGTCCTGTATTTGCTAATTGACTAGTTTGTAATGCAAGGCATGGAATCTTTGTATTAGGTTCACTTTGAATTAAGTAACTTTGGAATTGTGAATTTCATGATTGATAAACAATGAGTTTCAGAATAGCAACTGTATTTCTTCCATCACATTTTTCTCTTTTATTCACTGCTAACTTTAACGTTGCAGTATCAAAAGTAACAGTCACTGGTTGTGTGATGAGATGTGAGACAGTGGTATTCTAGCAGGTCATTCATCCCATAGATGGTAAGTGTCATGAAGTGTTATGTGCAATGTGTTATGTGTAAATATAGATGTCATTAAGTGTTATAGATGTTATAGGACGAATAGCTTACTTGGCCACTAGACGCGTTTGTTGTTATATTCGAAATACGAATGTACGGTGCTTACGAGAATATGTGCATTATGAATTGTGTATTTGATTTTACTATGTTTGACCATGTACTGACTGTGTTTTAACCTTTGTTTGTTTTCAGAGTGTGATGCGTTACAGTCTACTATAATATACTACGTTATGTTTATTAAAGTACTGTATTAAACTGATTGAATTCAAACTATAGAGTCAGTTTTTTTATCGAAATGGACAATCCGAACTCATAGACCCTTCGGGACTCGGACTATCATAATATATAATAGCGCCGAAAACAAACCCCGTAACATCTGGCGCCCAACGTGGTTTTACAGACTTTTGAATAACAATCATTATAGTGTTTTAACTGGAGATCTGTTCACATCTATATAATTATTTTGTACAATGGATTGTACAACTGGAACTTTTCCACCTATTGTGATTACACACAATAGACAGTGATTGTGAATCTAATTTCTAAGGACATTTCCTTAGTTACGTAGTAAATGGACCTTACATAAGGAACTTATTCAGATGTTGAGGGAATTGATACACAGAGATACTCATTCTGATGTCGAGGAAACACATACGTATACACAAATCCATATGTCGAGGGAATTCGAACACAGGAATACTGAGGACAGCAATTTTACGGAGGAGGCAGGTGAACCGTGCATAAACTTTTAAGAGGATTTACATTTTCAGTGAAATTAGTGCCTTAACTTGACACAGTGTTTTTTAAATATTTAGTGTTTAACTTGACAGTGTTTTTGAAATTAGTGCTTAACTTGACACATTGCTTGTGAAACCAGTGCATATTTGTGCTAGTGGCCAGTCAGATAAGTTACAGTACAGTATATATACAGTCTACAGAGTGTGAGTACAAAATATTGATAAATATTCATAAATTTGCAGTTATCACTTTAAATACTGAGATATTGAAAGTAATCCTGATTCAGAAATAGTAAATAAAGATTCTGAAACTGAATGTTTTGAAGAGGCTGCAATTTGTGACATATTTATATCAAATTTTAGTGTGATATTGTAGGAATGTAAGAGAAAATCACTTTAACATAACTAATTAATTAAGTGGTGACGGTATTCTCTTCACTCTTTTCTATAATAACTGACCAGTATTCTTTCTACATCATTAAGCAGTATACCTTAACTTTAACCTGTCAGGGTGTAATAATTGTTATTTTGAAACTCATTTTCAAAACAAATTTCTGGAAAACCAAGTAAACAAAGTGACCTCATTTCGGTTTGTATAGTAGTTTTCATAGCAGTAATTTGGTTTCGATATGGACCGGTAGCCGATTCAATATTAAGAAGAAGTGCTTAAATTGAAACTGTATTTTGGTGTTGTTTAGATTCAAGTCGTTTATTTTTATATCCGTTCATTTTTATTTTGTTTACATCGGTACTTTGGGATTCCCCTCGTTTTCATTGGTGCGCACTGAGATACGAGTGACGTATAACTAGTTCCGGTGCCTGGAATATAACCACGTGACTATCACATGTCTTGAGTTCTGTTATTTAATTGGCCGATATCAAAATACGGATGACGTAGACATCACATGACAGTCACGAGACAGTAAAACACCGTACTATTTATAACAGATCGAATAGCGTTCTGTTTACGTTAGAAGTACATGTATAGTAAATAAATTAGGACATATACAGATAGTATTAACATGCTGTAGTAGAGTTTTCTGAATATTTTAAGTTTGATACAGGTATAACAGGGCTGCATAGAAGAATAGAAGTGCAGTTACTGTAAACAATAAATGTAAAATACAGAATTTTATCTAGATTTATTGTGACAGATAGAAAATTACTTTCATTAGAAATCTGTCAAAATATTTTTTCAAGATTGGAAATAATTTAAAAGTGTTCAAACCAGTGTTATAGTTGGAGTTACTTGTTACTGAAACAGATCAAGTCAATTACAACTCATATGAGTGTAATCAAATTGTTACTTGAATAGTTCAAGGCAATTTACAAATTTGGTACATTGTAGTTCGAACTGATGTAATAGTTCAAGTTACTGATAACTGAGTTATCATTACTTGTTTAACTTAATCATTTTGAGTTTAGTTAATGAGTTAAAGTTACTTGTAACTTACATAGTTCAAGTCACTTATAACTTAAATAAGTTCAGATCAGTGTAATAGCTCAAGTTACTTGCAACTGAAATAGTTCAAGGCATTTGTAACTTAAGCAGTCCATGAACATCTTATAGTTCGAGTTATTTGTAACTATAATAGTTCAAGTCATTTGGAACTAAATTAGTTCAAGTTAATATAAAATAATACTTAGTTTTTTTAACTTGAAAGGCAAACAATCAAAGTTCATTATTTATTTTCAAGTTATCTACAACTAAAGGTAATTAAAGTCATTTGTGACTTAGGTAAATAAAGTCAGAATAAAAGTTCAAGTTACTTGAAAGTCATTTGAAACTTGAATTGGTTATAACAGTCTGATCTTCAGAAGAAGAGACTGTTTTTATCTTCAGTAGAATTTTATATCAAGTTTCTTTTTGCAACTAACCGTACGTTTCTACGTGTCGCAAATCAGAGCTCTGAATTAACGCGTTATTTTCCGCAATCTTTCGAAATGTTTCGGTTAAAATGAATACTTTGAATTGAAAAGTGTTTATAGTGGTGAATTCATTAAAGATACAACTTGGTGATTGTAAGATTGTGCTACAGTTGGAGATCTAGTGAATTGAGTGAATAGAATATTCTAACCAACTCCATTTGAGAGTGTGAAAATATTCAACAGTTTTTGAGTGATCGGGTTATTGAATTAATAGTCACAGACATATCGTGAAAAAGTGATCTGTGATATTTACAGTAGTCAACCGACAACAGAAATTGTGCGTTGCAAGCCATAACTGATATAGATGCAAGGTGTTTCACACTGTATAACCTAAGATAGACACTGATCAAAGGATCTCTATATTGGTGTTAACATAGTGCTACAGTGATAAACATTGACGTTAACGTAGTGCTACAGTGATAAACTTTGGTGTTAACATAGTGCTACAGTGATAAACATTGGTGTTAACATAGTGCTACAGTGATAAACATTGGTGTTAACGTAGTGCTACAGTGATAAACTTTGGTGTTAACATAGTGTTACAATGATAAACATTGGTGTTAACATAGTGCTACAGTGATAAACATTGGTGTTAACATAGTACTACAGTGATAAACTTTGGTGTTAGCATAGTGCTGTGGTGTGATAAAAGACTGTAGTTGAAGAAAACGGAAGTGCTGTATTATAATAAACATATAGTTGTATAAGTGAAGTGTTTATACAAATAAATTAGTGTTAAAAGTAATTGGACACTAACTAAATTGCAACTTGGATAGATTTTGATTAAAAATACACTGTTTGAAGTGCAGTTTAAAGAAGTCAGAGTTAAATAGACACTGTTTAAAGTGCAATTGAAAGTGATAAAGTGAAATAGTATGATATAGTTTTGAGATACTCTGAACTCAGAAATTACACAAAAAGTGAAGTAGTGCTACATAGCTTTGAAGTGAAGTTAGTGAAAGAGAAATACTCAATAAGATGGAAGGAGAAGAAGATAAATCAGAGGTTGCCACAGGAGGACCAAAACTAATGACTCCAGAGGAGGAGCAGTTATTAGAAACACTGAAAGTACTTGGAGTTGAGAATGCAGATGCATTAAAAACATTAATTAAAGCCCAGGCTAAGGCATTAGGAGTCTCAAAAGACAAACCACCTAGTGAAACTACTGAAACAAAGCCATCACCATTCAGTTTAAAGACACCTCCAGGAGAGAGGAGTGTTGTAACAGAGCGACCATCAGCCAGTGGTAGTGATGCCCCAAGATATGAAAGATCATATCACTTCCCTAAACTGCCTAGTTTTTATGGAGAGGAAAATAAAGGAGACGTGAGTTGGGCTACATTCAAGTTTGAAGTGGAAGCACTGATAGTAGAAAAAGTATTTAGTGAAGAACAGATATCACAAGGAATTAGAAGAGCACTTAAAGGCAATGCCAGTGATGTTGTTAGGAGACTTGGAACTGAGTGACCGTGAAACAAATTATAGATAAATTAGAAAGCACATTCGGCAACATAGAAACCAAAGAAAGTATACTTTGCAAATTTTTTTCATGTAAGCAGAAACAAAATGAATCAATAACAACATATACATCTAGATTAGAAGAACTATTTTCCCAGGCTGTTACACTTAAAGGTTTCAGTAGTGCAGATGATGAGCAGTTAAAGAGAGTATTATATGAAGGACTCAGACCTGAAATAAAACATCAAGCAGCCTACAAGAATGACATGATATCAGACTACGACCGATTCAAAATAGAACTGAGAAAGATAGAAGTTGAAATGAAAGAGTCAGAGAAAGAGACAAAGAAGTGTAATGCAGCAATAAACATAGACAAGAAAGAAAATAGTGATATGGCAGAGGTCAAGGAACTACTAAAGAAATTGAACGACAGAATAGACCATTTAGAGAAAGATAAAGAAGATCAAAAGAAAAGTCATGACAACTATTACCCACCACCATGGTCTCAAGGGTATAATTACAACAGAGGTAGGGGAAGAAGTAGAGGAAGAGGTGATGACAGAGGAAGAGGTCGAGGAGTTTACAGACCTAGAAGACCTTTAAGGTCCATGACAATGAGTATTGAGTGTTACAACTGCCATCAGAGAGGTCACATAGCAAGGGATTGCCCAAAAAACGCGTAAGTGCTCCTGTTGTGGGATCGGACAAGAGCACCTCAAAGGATCCCAAACTTGTAGGTGATACAAATGAATCAAAAATTTCGTTAAATGGGATAGAAGTGACAGCTTTACTTGATAGCGGCAGTTGTGTAAGCGTAATATCAAAATCATTGTATGAAGAAAAATTTTTGGACATAGAATTGGAACCACTGAAAGACTTCATTGACATTGAATGTGCAGATGGACAAAAACTTCCATATGAAGGTTACATTGAACTAGAAATTAACATTGCAGATAACCTTCCAGATTCCAACAAACACTCCTGCTTATTTCTAATCAGTCCAAACACTAGTTACTCTGCAAGAACACCTGTTATACTTGGAACCAACATATTAAATCAGCTTCTCTCTGACTACAAAGACAAACTTGGACTTCAATTCCTTCAAAAAGCCCAAAGACAGGGTATGAAAACACCATGGTATTTGGCATTTAGATGTTTGGTGACTAGAGAAAGAGAATTAAAGAAAAATAAACAGAAGATTGCCATCGTAAGAAGTGCTGTTCCTGATAGAATAATACTAAGACCAAATGAATCAATTAATGTTAAAGCATATGCAGACAAAGAGATGGAGTACCATGACACATCAGCTATCATACATGAGTCCGACGAATCTAGTCTACCTTCATACATTGACATTACACCAGCTGTTGTGAATTACAAATATAAACAGAACTCTGAAATCACAGTAAACCTTTCAAATGTAACCACAAACACAGTTATAATTCCTCCAAAGGCGATACTTTGTGAACTACAGCCAGTCACAATAGATCACAATAGCATGAGAAAAGTACAGGAAGAAACAACAGAAGATGTTCTAAATAAGATACATATTGATTCCAGCGATGCCCTTAACCATCAACAAAAACATGAAATTAAAGAACTCCTTGAAAAACACAGAGGTATATTCTCAATTGATGATGCTGATATTGGACAATGCGACAAAATAAAACACAGAATTGACCTTCTTCCTGGCTATGAAACACCATTTAAGCAAAGGCATAGAAGAATTCCACCAGCTATGATAGAGGAAGTCCGACAGCATTTAGATCAACTTCTAACAGCAGGCATTATCAGGAAATCTAAATCACCTTGGGCTAGTAATGTCGTATTAGTACGGAAAAAGAACGGCAAATTGCGAATGTGCGTTGACTACCGTATGCTAAACGACCGTAGCGTAAAAGACGCATATGCCCTCCCTCGCATCGAAGAGGTGTTTGACATTCTTAAAGGAAGCAAGTTTTTTACCACCATAGACATGAAAGCAGGTTATCACCAGGTCGAAATTGAAGAGATTCATAAAGAAAGGACTGCATTTACTGTAGGACCTCTAGGATTTTTTGAATATTTGAAAATGCCTTTTGGTCTCAGCAACTCCCAGCAACTTATCAGAGGTTAATGGAGGAATGCCTCGGGGATTACAATATGACCATCTGTGTGATATACCTTGATGACCTCATCGTGTTTGCCGAAACATTTGAAGAACATCTTAAAAGATTAGACCTCATTTTGACCAGACTTCACGAGTGTAAACTAAAACTGTCGCCAGAGAAGTGTTATTTCATTCAAAGAAAAGTTAACTTCTTAGGACATGTTGTCTCTGAAGACGGAGTGGAAACAGACCCAGAAAAAATAGAAAAGGTCAGAAACTGGCCTACCCCATCGAATTCGGACCAACTGAGATCTTTTTTAGCGTTCGCCGGGTATTATCGGAGATTCATAAAGGACTTTAGCAAAATAACCAGACCATTAGCTGATCTGCTACCACCAACTTCAACCAAGAAAGGTTCAAAGAAAAACACTAAAGAATGGATCTGGACAGAGAACGAACAACATGTGTTTGAAAACTTGAAGAAAACCTTATCATCACCTCCAGTCCTAGCATACCCAGACTTTTCAAAGCCTTTCGAACTGCATACAGATGCTTCGACCAAGGGTTTAGGAGCAGTTTTATACCAAGATAAACGTGTTGTAGCTTATGCAAGCAGATCGTTAACCAAATCAGAGAAAAATTACAGTGCATACAAACTTGAATTCCTAGCATTGAAATGGGCCATCACAGAAAAATTTTCCGATTACCTACAGATTAACCACTTCACAGTCCTCACTGATAACAACCCTTTAACCTACATACTTACCTCTGCAAAGTTGGATGCGACAGGTCAACGATGGGCATCAGCATTAGGTCAATACAACTTCGACATATTTTATCGTGCAGGAATCAATAATAAAGATGCTGACGGTCTCAGTAGGTATCCTTTTGACAATGAAACAGATCAAAGGAAACCAGAAGACACAGAAATCCCAAAGATAGAGAACGATACGGTCAAAGCTATATGTAGCACCATTACCATTCCAGCCTTTATAGAAACTGTACCATGTGGTAACATAGACATCGTCGAAGCCACAGAAGATCCTAGTCAAGTCATTTCCCAAGTAGAATTCAGAGAAATCAGAAAAAGTCAAAGAGAAGATATAGTTATAGATAGGTGGAGGCGTGCTGTTATAGACAATAAGATTCCAACGAAGAATCTCACGAAAGAAGACATAGTAATGAGAAGACATTTTAAGAATTTTACCATGAAAAGGGGCATTTTATATCGGAAAATAGACGATGGCGAAAACACAAAAGAGCAACTAGTCATACCAGAAAAATATAGAAGAGACGTGTTGAAAGGACTACACACAGATATTGGACATCCTGGTCGAGAGAGAACGTTACGACTTCTAAGAGAACGATACTTTTGGCCAGGAATGTACACAGACGTCGAATCATACATAGAGAAGTGTGGAAGGTGCATGAGAAGAAAGAACAACACTAATAATAGAGCACCTCTAGTGAATGTAACAACAACATACCCTCTAGAGTTGGTGTGCATGGACTTTCTAACACTAGAACCATCAAAAGGAGGCTTTTCGAATATTCTTGTCATAACAGACCACTTTACAAAATATGCTTTAGCAATTCCAACCAGAAACCAAACGGCAAAAACAACTGCAGAAACTCTTTACAACAATTTCATTATACACTATGGGATACCAACTAGATTACATTCAGACCAAGGGGCCAACTTCGAGTCAGAAATCATAAAAGAACTTTGCCAACTTTTGAACACTAAGAAAAGCCATACAACCATATACCATCCTATGGGAAATTCAACACCAGAGCGCTTTAACAGAAGTCTCTTGGATATGTTAGCACACTTGAAACGACACAGAAACAAGACTGGAAGAGATATGTACCTTCACTAGTGTATGCGTACAATTGCACTCCACATGAGTCAACAATTGTAGCACCATTCGAACTGATGTTCGGACGGAAAGCAAAACTCCCAATAGATACTATGTTTGAACAGGCAACTGAAGATGTTAATACAAAAAAGACCACGAAAGAATACTTAGACGATTTAAAAGACCGCATGAAGAAAACAAGAAACATAGTTAAAGAACACAATGACAAAGCTCGTGCTAAACAGAAGAAATATTATGACATCAAAGCTAAAGCGGCAAAAGTAGAAGTTGGTGATCAGGTTCTGATAAAAATTATGAAATTTGAAGGCAAGCACAAGATATCTGACAAGTTCGAAGGGAAATATATGAAGTCATTGATCAGCCAAGAATCGACATTCCCGTCTTCAAGTTAAGATCACTGAACTCAAAGAAAGTGAAAACATTACACCGAAACCATCTTCACCCTGTTAAACACAGAGTAGAGGAAGATGAAGATGAAGAGAAAGATGATAAATTAAAAGAACCAGATATGACAGAACATGATAAGGAGGATGCATCCATCGATAGACATGAAATGAAAGAGAAAGGAACCGACGTCGGAGAAGAAACAGAAGACTCAGATGAAGAAGATATGTTTGTAGATATTACAAATAAAAGTGGGACGCCCATATTCCTTCTGGATCAAAATCTTCAGAGAGAAAAGAGATTGCTAATGAATCGGATAGAAAAGATGATGTAGAAATTGGTATTCTAGAAGAAGTACCACGGACAGAAGAAGAAAGTGGAATAGAAGATAAAGAAGACAGTGGCGTTCTAGAAGAACCACCACAAGTAGAAGATCATACACGCAATACTGCAGAAGAGACAATAGAGAGAGAGGAAACAGATGTGGAACGATCAGAGATAGAAGATGACAGGAATGAAGATATCGTAGAAGAACAAACTGAACCAACAGATGCAAATCTTGATGATAAGACGGTAGATGAAGTAGAGAAGCCTGAAGATATAGCCAGAGACATAGAAAAGACTAAAGACAAGCCAGAACCAAAGCCCTCCTACACCAGCCAAGACGTCAGGTAGGGACAAGAAACTACCAGCAAAGCTTGATGATTATCAGATGTATGCCATGACACCAAGACCCTATGATTCCAAGATTCAAGCCATGAATGTCCTCATGGAATCAGGTATATTGACAGGTGGATACAGAAGTGGCACATCGACTATTACAAGCTATTATGAAATGATTTTACTGTTGTTAAATGACAAACATTGAATTTTGAAATGTAATGTTTTAATAAAAATGTGTTTTATGAATTTTAATTGAATACCATGATGTTGTTATTGTCTTTATCTCTAAATGCGAGGTCGCATTTCAAACAGGGGGTGGAGGTTAAAAAGTTGAAAGCATGTTTTACAATTACAGATTGTTTAACAGATAGATTTTGTAAATATTGTGTACTTGTATGGGTAGAGTATTTCTCATATATGTTATGAGTTAGCAATTGACGTAGTGAAAAGATTATGAGTACAGATGTAGTTTTTTTCATACATACTATGAGATAATAAGTAGATTACTGTAGTGATGTAAGTATGTATAGACTTAGGTATGGACAGACCTAAGAATGACACGACAAATGACGAGACGTCATTTCTTCAGGCCAGGGAAGTGTGTAACAGGGTCCGTTTTTATTGGTCTAAGGGAGACAACTCTGTCGACCTTATCCTGTTTATGTCTAATCTTCCAAGAGTTACCTGTTTGTCATGGTTTGTGATTTTTAGTTGACATGTGACCTCTTCTTTGAAAAAATTGTGCAGTCAGCCTTTTTAGTCTTTGTGTGAAGATGTAGTTTTACTTGTGGTCAAGAAATTGTATTTGAACGGTTTGTATTTGTCCTGTATTTGCTAATTGACTAGTTTGTAATGCAAGGCATGGAATCTTGTATTAGGTTCACTTTGAATTAAGTAACTTTGGAATTGTGAATTTCATGATTGATAAACAATGAGTTTCAGAATAGCAACTGTATTTCTTCCATCACATTTTTCTCTTTTATTCACTGCTAACTTTAACGTTGCAGTATCAAAAGTAACAGTCACTGGGTTGTGTGATGAGATGTGAGACAGTGGTATTCTAGCAGGTCATTCATCCCATAGATGGTAAGTGTCATGAAGTGTTATGTGCAATGTGTTATGTGTAAATATAGATGTCATTAAGCGTTATAGATGTTATAGGACGAATAGCTTACTTGGCCACTAGACGCGTTTGTTGTTATATTCGAAATACGAATGTACGGTGCTTACGAGAATATGTGCATTATGAATTGTGTATTTGATTTTACTATGTTTGACCATGTACTGACTGTGTTTTAACCTTTGTTTGTTTTCAGAGTGTGATGCGTTACAGTCTACTATACTATACTACGTTATGTTTATTAAAGTACTGTATTAAACTGATTGAATTCAAACTATAGAGTCAGTTTTATTATCGAAATGGACAATCCGAACTCATAGACCCTTCGGGACTCGGACTATCATAATATATAATAGCGCCGAAAACAAACCCCGTAACACAAACATTGTCACATATAGATTTTGAATCGAGCGGGATTCGAACCTACAGACTTAGCGGATATAGGTAAGTGATAAGGAAACTATGTCTTTTACCACAAGGTGGCCAGAGGACACTTAAAAAGGAAACAACTTAGCACAATAATTAAGTTTAAATCATTATATTTCCATGAAACATGTATGTAAATCTTACGAACATTCTAATCTTAATCCTTTCCATAAAGATATTGATAGAGGAAAATCCTTTTGGTTAAGTCTGCTTAATGTTACAAGTAACTGAGTTAAAGTCGTATGAATACCTGCGAGTTGAAAACACCTAACACCAATATTGCCCACGAGGCGAAGAACTCAGAGGCACCGCTTAAACCAGCAACCCAGTAGCCGATGGTCCATTGCAGCGTAGGAAGAATGATTATTAGCGGTAGTTCACCTAACGTCTTGGCGAGGTAATACGCCGACAGCCGATACGCCCCAGTATATCGCTCTTTGGAAATCACAGTCCTTTCTAATGAGACTAAAACAGCCGAGATACACAATGAGAAATTGTTATGACAGGTGGAATTTTGTAGAAACTTGTTGAGTTTGATTAAAATATAGAAGAGTTTATTTAAACACTGTAACCTTTTTTTTACATTCAATATTTAAACAATCGTAGTTGTTTTATGCATTGATAATATAATGTTTCTCTTGCATCCAAGGACATATGTATCTCTAATGGTCTCACCAAACAGTTGATTTGTGTATTTTGTTCTATATAAAATAAGGTTCAGGATTGCCACTGTAAAAATATTCCTAATAAATATTTTTAAGCTTTTATTTTTGTATCAATGCAGTATATATAACATACCAGCTTTTTGCTCTACTCATCTGCAGAATGAATCACAACCACTATGAACCATTTTGAAAATAGTTAAATCTAAATTATATAGGACTTCTTTGAAGCTCAATAATTATATTACCGTGACAATAAGTGATGCAGCTGTGTAATGGAATGTTGGCTACATAGAACATTGGCTCGTTTTAAACATTGTAAACAGTTGATTTGCAATCAAAGAATACATAAAAGGATTTGACAGCATTTCTTACATTGTTTCTAAAACATGAATTGCTTGTTTGAAAGAAAAGTTTAAATGTATTTTCTATTTCATCAAATGGAGAATATAAGTATTTCTCTCATAAAAGCATTTTTACATATTTTATTAAATCAAAAGAAAAACTAAAATAATTGATTGATATCCTTTTAAAAAGAGAAGTTGTCATATATGTATCTAAGAGACACATAGAAAGAGTATTTGTTTAAAGTATTATTTTAGTGTTCTTATAATCGCATCGGAAAATATAGAAAACATCGTTATATATTATATTAAATCAAAAGAGAAAATTGAAGAACAAATTGGCGAATTCATTATGTAATTGACGTTGTTAAAGTTAAAGACGGCTTAACAACAAAATATTCGAAGTATAAGAATAACGGTTAGAAAGCATTGTTTGACATTATTTTAAATCTAAAGAGAGAATTAAAGAACAAATTGACGAATTCACAATATGATTTATTCACAAAGTTAACGACCGATAATTTGAAGTCATTGGAAGCATCGGAACGTGTGCTTCTCTCCTTTCATCATACTAGTTAATTTTATTCAAACGATGTATGTATGTATTTACCATGTTAAAACTATATTTTTAACACATAACTAATTATCTAGAACAACGGGTTGTTGATATAATAGCATTAATACAATTGGAATGTAGAACATGAACAGAAGTGTTTGTTTGTTTGGGAGTTTGCACCTTTTTACAACATTAGTTCAGCTATATAACGACCGTCAGCACATTAATTCATCGTTCCCGGGACCCGCCTGGTTGTAGTTATCTCACTGGGAGTTTATTGACAGTAGATCAAGGGTTCAATGCCAATAATCTGCCGGGCTACCCATCGAGAACTATTTGTGTTTTGTTTAGCAATTTGCCTTTCACAAATCAGTCATTAGTCATTGTATGGTTTCTCCGTGGCCGACTGGTCTTAACGCTGTCTCAAGCCACTTTCCTATCACCGTTTAGATCAGAGGTTGGTCGCAAAATTTCATAAGAGCAAGGACGGTGGTTCTACTCAATTTCATACTGAGGCCTTCATCCAACAATAAAACAGTTTATGCCATATACATTGTATAGCCTTAACTGTGTTAAATATGTAGTAAAACCTCCATCATCAATGCAGTGTATTTATAAAGTCAGGCTCATCTAGTTTAGTCTAAAGCACGTCTGACTGTAAATACAACGCTCGTGAGTTCGAATCCCAGCCCGGTCACAGACTCCGTGGTGATAGATAAACGACATTGCGTCACTATGTCATCAGTCACTCACCAATGATTCAAGTGGAATGTGGCCAGTCATTGCAGAGAAAGGTGTGTTCGAGTACTAGTTATCCTTCCAGGACTGTAGAAAATAATGTTTGGTTTATATGATTGTCTAGAAGCCATCGGCGCTTAATATTCGAACTAATCAACAAATATACTTTACCAAAAAACACTTACATGTCATGACAGTTTCTGTTGCCGTTTTGATCACAAAAGATGTCACAATGAGGTATATCTATTATGAAGAAAGAAACAGTACACTAGCACATATTTTAAAATATAAGAATCAATAAACGAGTTTTAGCCTACTGTCACACATGATTGTTGGAACTAATGTCAAGTAAGCTTCACGAAGAGACAGTCTTGGTTTGTATATATGTTGTAATGCGTCGATATCGCCTTAGGGTCTCTCTTCGCAGTTGATTTATGTTCGTTATTCTACAGTGTATACAATAAGGTCTAGGATTTTCACGGTTATAAACAAATATCGCATAGAATTAGCTTTAAAGTAGGTTTTCTATAACAGAAATAATAATATGTACTCACATAAAGATGTACAATAAAATGGTAGGTTAAAACAGACATTGCATTGAAACCATATTATTTACATTTGTAAGAAAAAAAGTCCTCTAATTTCATAAATACACCCATATGCTAAAATCCTATGAAGGTCGTTTTTAACAACACTGATGTCTTACTGCAGTATACGCTATGCAAAACTTTTTCTCTACTTTATCTGGTGAAAGATATCACATCTCCTACGAACCATTTTGGAAATATGTGAAACCAAATCACATAGGATATTTTTAAGCACGAGAATCATTTGACCGTAGCATAAAAATTTGGCGCAAATGTGTAGTGAGACGTCAATCTAATTATTATCAATTTGAGAGAAGCAGCTTCGGGAGTTGACACGCATGTCATATGGGCGGCAGAATACACGACCATGCTATTTCGTATCAGAGAAGAGCTCTCGTTAAATTGTATCCGTAGACAAAATATATAAAAGTGTATTTATTTCTTCAATCAAATGATAAAGCAAGTTTATTTATTTATAAAAAGACGCTCCATGATAAGCTTATTTTGTATAAAAATATTCGAGTATACTCGAACTATAATGTAACTTGTATGAGCATTGTAATGTCAATTCTTAGTGAGAATTCGTGTGGAAGTGTAGATGTATATATATATATATGTATACGCACGTGTACTACCACACGAATTCGCACTAAATACCGACATTTCAATACTCATATACGTTTTAAGTTGAAATTCCGTTGTTGTGAATTTAATTATCTCCCTTTATGTAATAAAATACATATAAATTTACTGTATCTTCCAATAGTTTTCTAAATCGGTCCTTAATATAGCAAGTGAGTATTCAGGACTGATTAACTGGACCCTACTCATATAAAGCTATCAGTTCATGTATGTAAACTGTCCGTCTAGTCCAAATGCTGAATATAAAACCATAGTATATAAGTCACGGTTGACACAAATTTTATTGGTTTGGCTGAGGCCTTGATATTGTGTCTATGGTTTGCATTATAGTTAGACGCGCTTGCCGTAATCCTGTCTGTACATTTATGTATATGTGTGTGCATACGTGCATGCGTGCGTGCAGGCCAGTTATTCAACTTGTGTTAATGTACAATATTGTAGCTTGATGTGAAACCATTTATAGCTTAAATCAAAACATGTTCTTCTTCTCCATCCGTCATCATTATTAACATTTTCTTCTCTTCTTCTTTGATTTAGAAGCTAAATATGGAACAATACATTAATTTTTACGATATTCCGCATAATTAAGAGTGACTTAGTCATAGTGTTCCTTAAGTAATGTCAGCTTTTACAATATAGATTTGAACATTCATGAATATGAGAGACAATATTACGTCGTCATACAACTTAGGCGCATGCTTCTTTCATCTGCTAATATAAGTTGTGTTCTATAATTAAAAACATTTTAACGCAAAACTAATGTTGGTTAAAAAAAAAGTAAAGTAAAGCGTTTGTTTATTATAGTGTCACACCTTTTGAAATAACAAGCCACACCAGGATAACG
The DNA here is from genome assembly GCA_029582155.1 of Panopea generosa. Taxonomy (NCBI): domain Eukaryota; kingdom Metazoa; phylum Mollusca; class Bivalvia; order Adapedonta; family Hiatellidae; genus Panopea; species Panopea generosa. Next base: position 1,260,081 of record CM055907.1, read on the forward strand.
ATACACCTTAATGTTGTACACAGTTACTTCCCGAAAGCTATCATTGCCATGTGGCAGACTGTTGCACATTTGGTATATCTCAATTGAACTAACTGCTGGGTGAATAACCTGCCGCATCGGGAAAATCCAAATGCTTCCACCCGGATTCGATCTCTCGCTTCCGAAGAGGACACCTCAACCACTAGGCCACGGAACACGGTCAATATATTTTATAAACATGCGTTGTTTATCTGTTGGTGTACATTAAATCAAGTTAAATAGTACATGTACCTACCATACCCATTTTATCTCGGCTGGATGTAACACTGTCGGACATTTGAAAAAACGCAAGGCCCAAAACAATCCCCAACACAATATCTGATATGAAACTGTAAACATAAACTATCCTCATTCGAGTTTGTTTAAAGTTTCGCCATGTCAACATTTTAAACTGGGTCATGAAACTGGTCGGCCATTTTCGTTTGGTTGATTCATCTTCATTGATGTTGATCTGCAGATCACCGGGTGTAACTGTAGCGCCTGCCAAACCTATATATATTCAGATGAATATTCGATTTAAATGCGGTGTGCAAATTTGTTCTAACAAAACGTAGAATAGAAGCATCAAATTGTAGTTATCAATAATGATTTACTTGGTCACACTATCTACCCAAGTCCCTGATATCTTCCGACAAGGCTGTTCAACCCCAACGAAAAAGACAAGGAAACTCTATGCCTGTCTCACAAATCGCAGCTATCTAATGTAGACCAAACTATTACGTCATTCAACCACCCTTTAAGGAACTGACCAATGAAAGTGTTCAAATATAATCGCAATGTAATGGTACCAAACAGAAGAACTGGGTCCATTATATCGTGTCTCTCACACCTATGTACATGTAACACCATTGCCTTGATCCAGGCAATAATATGATGAAATCGACTATATAAATGAAGGTTTCACATTATGATACTTTTTATTTTTACATAGGTGTATATTGAGACAAGCCTTAGAAATTCGAGCGCGCTGTCATTTAAAGATTGATTATCAAGTATTCTTTCATCCATACATCCAGATGTTATTTACAATACATTACGTAAATATGACGTTAAGCACCATTATGCATTTATTGACCCCTCCCCGACCCATATCCCAAAATACATTATATTATCTAATCAAACATTCACTCTGTGCTAAGGTCAAGTCAATAACTAAAACAGCCAATACTGTTGCTATTTAATCGGTGTGTCTGATTGACTATCTATATAATTATCTTGTTTAGCAAATGAACTAATTCATTTACATGCATAACGATTGCATCGTCATTTTACAGGTGATCACATTAATCACAAATCTGTGATGTCCTACTTACTTTTTGTGTGTATGGTATCTTCTTTATGTTCACTAAACCCGTTATGTGAGTTGATGGTTGCTGACATCCTGGAATAATAATGGTTGACTTAATAAATAAACGAACCAAACATTTGTAGTTAACTTCTTACACATGTATATAAGCAAACACACATAGACCTTATTAGTTTAACATGATCAAGACTACAGATCCTTCATTTGATAAATTGTCACGGTGGTAATTTACAACTGACCAATCAACGAGCTCAAATCTCATTACTATGTAACGGACTAAAGCGGGAGGGCTGGGTTCTTCCTTCAGTTGAAGTCGTTTTCTATTCTCAAAGCAACAAACACGACTTTATGATTCCAATGAATGAGAAGTAAAATCACAAAATAAAAAGAATGAGTCAAAGGACAGGGCGACCGCAAGGCACGTGAAACTGCTGTTGTGATCAAAGATCGAAGTATGGAACGATTTATATAGTCGACATATATATCTTTAGACTATGTTGGGAAATGTTAAAACATATGATAGAAAGATCCATTGAAAACACATTTGGCAATAGCAGACTCTTTGTGGGTTTTTTTATTGGTCTTTGCATATTCTGTTCTACGACATTCAAAGCAATACATACATTTCATTTGCAATTTATCTCAAGTATTAAAATGATAACGAACTGGAATAAACTTGAAATATTTCAACTCAATGTAACGAACAAACGTGTCGTTCTAAGCTAGGCAACTATCGTGTTATGTAATTTAAGTTTGATCATGGATGTTAAGTATTATTCATACTGTTCGATCTTTGGATCATAGGCAGCCATAATTTTATCAAGGACTGGTTTCTCTGACGTTATGACTTCGACTGCAATGAAAGAAGAATTAATCTATGATCAGTTTTCCACGTGTTTATTTATCACGTTTTTTATCAAATAATGATAAGAAATGGACAGATAACATAATTATTCAAAATAATCTGATTACATATATGCATAGGAATATTAAATTTCCAAATGAGTGCGAGTAATGTTTAAAATGAACCTAATAAAATACGATTGTGAATTACAAAACTTCGCTCCATAACCCTTACAATTACAATCGAATTAGGCAGGTTAAGCAGCGCAACTTGCAAAGTGTTGATTCAGATGATGAAATTTGTTTCATATTTTGTTATCAAAAATACATGTATATTAATTTACGTGAAAATTTGAACGCAAATAGTATGTGATACAAATTATTCATATTAAGGTAAAATTGACATACATGTACTTTTATACAATAAAAACACATTTATTTCTCTCAGAATGTTTATAGAAAGCGCGCCATAAAGAAGACAAATTTAGAAAAATGATCTCATTACAATGATGGATAAATCCTATAATTCACTTTACTTTATACTTGTTTTTGGTTTGCTTTATTTGTCTACGATGTTTAATACTGTCACGTAAGTTTCTTTATATATTTGTTGAAATAATTGCAATTTTGATAAAACATAGAATCTGATAACCTTTATTAGGTTGTGTATTTCTTAACAGTTATTCACGTTTTTCCTATTGTACTCTTTCTGTCACTTTATTAAAAAAAAGATAACTAAAAATACTTTCAAAATAATGGATTTCTTATATCCGATAAAAACAAATGAGTGACACAATAACATTAGTGTAAGTACAGGGCACCCTTCCATGGTATATACTCTAAAATACATATATTTCATACCCATCCATGTTTCAATTTCATTTTTCAGATAAATATCTTCCTGTGTGTTTAAACTATAGCATTATACCCTTTAATCCTTGCCTAATTTCATCTCATTGACTGTTTCAATGATTGTTAAGATTAGAAAGGAACTTCTCTTGAAGGAATAGAAAACATTCTTACGTAAGAAATCGGCAGGGTTATAGTTGGTTTCACATTGATGTCCAAGTCTAGAAAAAAAGTCAAGAGGTTCTGACTGTCCAGCACCCAGATATGCCACCTGTAATGTTTTTAATAGTATATGATTATAATACATTTGCACATAGTTACAATATACACAAATATGTCGGCGTTGATACAGAGACTGTGAAACTTAGATCAATGGTTTCAATTCACTAAGTTCAAATTTCAAGATCATTAGCAATGGAATTGTGTATAGTTGTCTTCGTTTTATAATTTATTAATATCACTGTTTAACAAATGCATATTTCTTCAATACAACATTTATTCCGAAATGCGTTTTATCACACTGAGGCTACAAAATGAACATTATTGCCTCTCTTGTTTTGTTATACAGGAACCTTTCGTTATTGTTCAATTTGCCTATGTCGACTTAAATTGAATAAAAAACTCGTTGTGTTGTTTTGGGATGAAACACGAAATGTTTAATGAGTAGGGATATGTTAGTTTTTTTTAAACAATAACATTCCAAATTATGTATGGGTGGATGGATGGAGAGATGGATCAGTGTCGATGGGTGTGGATTGAAGTTGGACGGTCTGGCGGCCTATTAGATGGGCGGACGGATGGTCAGACGGATGTTGGTTTTGGTGGACCGTCGTACTGGAAGGTGGACAGTTAAAAGGGACCCCTCCCTTCATGTTGGTTGTAATACGAGTCGCCAGAAAAATTCTAATATCTTTAACACTAACGACTGACTCCAGTGAATGTTTTAGATTGATAGTTATTGACTCCGCAATATTTTGTGAACTTGAAACGTTTGATGAAGACAAAAACTATAATATGTATTAATAACGTTAACACCGGTCCACATACCTTAACTACTGAGGCCAAAACATGGAAAGAGAGTGTGGGGGTATTTTAACTTTCGAAACACATATGCTGCATTTTAGTAAATTTAAGAGAACACTTTTTGTTATTTATGTTAGCATATAACACACGTTTCACGAGAAGGAATGCGAGCATGTACGCACTGAAGCACGCACAAAAATAACATGGTATAGAGGAGCATGTGACAGAACTATCCACTCACGCTGATGAAGGTTTGAGATGCCTCACTTGGATTTGTATTAAAAAAACAAATGCTGTATTCTATAAGATGTAATATTTAAGACTAAATAAATTGTTCATACTATTAGTTTTTATTGAACACTCTGTCACACATAAAAATAAAAGAAAAATATGGGAAAATTATAAAATGTATCAAAGCGAAACATTTCACCTTCATCGGATTTCAAATCCAAGACCTTGGGAGAATGTGGAAGATTTTGCCATCGGTTATGGGGAGAACGGGAGACCTCAATCCCCCCCCCCCCCCCCCCCCCCCCCCGTATATATTTGATATCTGAATATAAATGCTTCATTATATTTATTATTAATCCAATATGTTTGGCTTTTAAACTTTTTATGAAAACAAACACTTAAAAACAGACAATGAACTTAAAATCCGATACTTCATGATCTACTAGCAAAAACGTGGGGAGAGTGGTAGATGGGGCTGGTGGCGATACAGCGGCCTTCTCCGGATTCCTTTCATATCTTATGCGGACTTTTTGCCGGATATTTAGGATATAAGCATATGGATTAAAATCAGATGTCTGTAATATTTATGTTGAAATATTAGGAGGTATGGGTATATGTTTCGCACTCCCAAGAACAATTATTGAGGGGTTGGATGGAGTCGCTTCCATTGTCACCCATCACATTGGTTCTTACGCATATGGCAATAAAAGATGATCACATAGGTTTTCATCAATTGATACAACTGCAAATTCCCTCAATACATATTCTTAAAACTCAGTAACTTTGGTGTAAAAAAATCTCATTAGTGTAATTCATGGACATTATTGTATAGAACTCCCGTTCTTCAGCAAGTGACCAAATAGAACTCAAACTCATAACATTATTTGTGATAAATAAGTGAATCTTAGACAGTCACTAGGCTGGGAATTACAGATGATTTCCCATAGAGATGTGAACGATTTATATAAGTATAAATATACATTTGACAGAGGACCTCCCAATAGAGATTTGAACGATTCATACATGTATACATTTGAATCAAGCCATATTCTTATTATTATATATATTTTTATTTTTATTTAACTTACTCAGAGAACACCCTTTATGCACGCCTTCGAACTGGCATAACTATGTGTTTATCACAATACTGATACACTCGTATATACTTGTCAATCACGACATATATGCAAAACTTTTTTTTCAATCATTTTGCTCTTTCTTTCAATTCAAACTTATTACAAGACCAAAGTGCATTGCATAGTGAATTCACATCGATGGATTACGACCAGTCAGGTTTCAGCAAATCAAATTATAGTTGCCTTACTGATGAACATTTTATTTATGTTGATAATGTTTTAACCTGTAGCTACACTACATCGTACAGAGTGTAACAAAGTTGGGAATCCAATATAGATTTATAGAAATAGATTGGATTTCTGTAATAATCTAAAACGTCCACAAATTAAAAAAAAAAGCAGAACACGGGACAATATACCGCCGCTCACCAGACCCATTTATCAACTTTTTATTTACTACAATGCAGGCGGATTCGTACCTATAACGACCGTCATGGCAATTAATAAACTGGAGAAATTGTCACAGATAATGGCGGATAATGGGCGCGTGATGCACTTAGCAAAGCAGATGTCGTTCTTACTAGTAAAACGTGGGCGCATCTAACAATAAGCAAATAAAAACAGTTGTGAATGATCAAAACAACCTTGACAGCCTTGCGTCGCCGTAAACAATTAAGTAAGAAATTTAACTTTTGATTTCTTTAGAAATTGTGGCAACTTTAGGAATTGAATTTATAATAGCGATACCTTCAGAAATTGAACTTACAGTAGCTTTCGAAATTGGACTCGTTATAACTTTGAATTAATCTCAGCTTACTTGTGAATTATTATTTCCACTCTCTCTCTCATTACGGTAGAAGAAACACGAACCAAGCATACGATAATTATAAAATATTTGTTCATGCATTGGACCGAACTCACTATTCGGAAGAATTCGTTTCACGCAGACGAGATATTTAGGATCGTTTTCAATAGTAATCGCTGAATGATAGTTCATTTATGCCACATGTTAAACAAATAAGTTTGACCATTCTCACTCAATGGTTCCAACACAATTGGTTGCAGCCTCTTTTAAATTATCTTAATCGTAATAACCATTACAAACCACAGCAGTGCGCCGACATTGGCGTCACAGTTAAAGTAGATTTTACCTGCATTTACTAGTACTTCGAACAGGAAATACTTTCGGATAAGCATATTTCGGCAATGTTTTGAAAGTATCATTTGATCTTTAGTGATGAATTAACTATTTACTTTCATTGCTTGTGACGTTTAAGGTGGAAATATATTTAAATCTGAGAGAAATTATACCGATTTAATTTTTTTGAATTCTTATATAGGCCGTTTTTATTCGTTTCAACACTAAATAAGCAGTTCTTTATAAATATAAACTGAATGAAGAAATGAAAATTCTCATACATATTACTGGCGATTTGTTATATGTCGCAGAACGTTGGAATTTAATTTTCTTGCATACCGGACAAAAATGGCGTATTTTACCCGGTATATAGTTTAATTCACATATTAAAAAGGTTAACACAATATCAATTTGACATGAGCGCCCTCTGTCATAACAATATCTAACCTGTCCTTTGGCCAGCAGCATCAGTGAGTCAAACATGTGGTATATTCGACTTGACGGTTGGTGTATTGTCATCATAACTATTTTGTTGTATTTGGTTGTATATTCCTTTATCCGGCACATTAATAAAAACGCCATACTTGAATCTAGTCCCGAGGTTGGCTCCTAGAATAAGTAGAAAAAAGAACGACGCACTTAAAGTTATATTGCAACCCATCAGAGCACCAATGTGTATATGAAACATAAATAAGCCCATTTATATTTTATTTATTAACGAGACAAGTAAAACAGGCACAATACATGTCAGATGTATAACATAAGCAAAGACGTTGATAAATCATAAGAACTTCCGAGCCTAAGAAAGCTTATCTATGTTTTCATAATTCTACTTCAACTCATAATTAAGAATTTAACATGTTACAATTTATAATAATAGACAGAAGACACTACAAAGTAAATAGTTTACTAACATATATTAATACATATAAGTGCAATGGAAAAGGGTGTTTAAATTTGCCTTTATGAAGAAATCTTTATTTAAGCCTTTCAAGAGATATTACTGTACTTTTATTTCATAATGGTACTATTTCCATTTTTCATATACATTATATAGCACCTTGGTAGGTCAATTGTTTCTGATACGCGAGTATTTTTTAAAAGTCAAATAAGACTAATTGGACCATTCCATTTAAAATAAAAAAAGTTGTATTAATACCAATTTCAGTTACTGTACAATTTGTAATTTATATCAATATAGTTTCAATGTTTTTTATCCATTTTCTTTATTAAGTAGGAATATGTGGGTACAGGTAAGCAGCTCATACTCTTCCTCTCACCGCCATATAAAACTCCTGACCATAGTATCTCAGATCAGATAACAGTTAAATGTATTCGTATTTTCAAAACAAAAGCATTACTCATATTGGGTAGAAGTATGACGGGACCAATAAGCAGCTCAACTCCAATGCCTGCCATTCTGTCTTTCACTGTCAGAAAAACTAGTTGCCATCATATTTCAGACAACCATTTGTGTATGTTAAATGAATAAGGTTACATTACTGGTATGTCAGATCAGTAAGCAGTTCACACCCAATACTTGCCCTCCTGGTTTCACTGTTTGATAGAAACCCTCCCCGTTCCATCCCCTCCCCCTCCCCCGACCATCAAATCTCCGCAAAATGTGTATTTGTAATATGAATTTAAAAACCATTACTCACATCTAGCAGGAGTATGTCGGGATCAGTTAACAGCTCACATCCAATACTTGTTCTCTTCTTCTCACCACCAGACAAACCCCTGATCATTGAATCTCCAACAACTGTTAAAACAAAAGTATTGTTTTGTCTTTAGTCAACTCAATAAATAGTAAATCAGATGTTTAAGTATAATGTTGAAATTTTCGATCCCTTTATTAATCACTACTTTATGTAACAAGAAACCTACAATAACCAGACGTGAATAATTATCGCCATTTATATATATACAGATAAAGAGAATTACCATTTTACAGTGCTAAAACTTATAACGAGATATCCTTAGCTAGCTTTCGGCTTTACGCGTTCATCAGAGGACAAATATAAAAGAAAACAACAACAAAACAACAACACAAGTATAAACAATTTTCTATAAAATACTTCAAACAGACTGAGAAACCTTATGTAAAATATTACAAGCTAAAACTTATAACTATATATACTACAAATTGCGTGCGACCACTTGCCTATATGACGGTAGTATCCCATAAATGTGTTGTTTTTAAAAAAATGTAGAAGCACATTTTAGCAACAAGTAACTTAATTCATTGTGACCTACATAACACAGAGGTAGTGTTTACAGGAATGAATCACATAATTACATAATCGTAGAGCGGTTAAAAATAGAATCGCAGACAATTACGTGTAGACGATTATGTACGGCGACATTTATTATAAAATGAATAGTAGATTAAAACTGTATTTAAATGGAATAAACCGTCAAGTGTGATTACTCTATATTGTGTAACTATTAACACTATTAATATAAAATATGAAAGCAGATTCCTTATCATTTTGTTGTTTCATAAATGGTATGAGCAACTATTGATAGCACCTATTTAATAGGGGTGCTCACATTTTCAATTCAACTTTTATATTTTAAGTTTTATGGGGCATCAGGGTTTTTGCGGCTATGTGTGGTTTCCTTGAGCAAGGCACCTTTTCCGCCTATGCTTTGTACTGGAACACTTCAAGCGTGAAATAATCGACTTCACAATCGAAGTAAAATAAATAAGTTTAAACTAATTTATGCTTACTCTTTATGACTGCATTTAAGTGCCTTACATTGGAAAAGTATATTTTCCATGGACTGCAGTTTATAATCATACATGGTCTATATTTTGTGTCTATTTTGTTTGTCTTGTTTAGTATTACAACCAGATTGTAGAAGAATCTGGACAAGAACTCAAGGGAACCTTTGTTTCATTTATATTTGGATGCCTCAGCTGCTAATTTGGAAACTTAAGTAAATGTATTGGTTTATGTATGCAGTCATGCATAATGCTATTGTTTTTTCTTGGTACAAAGGAGATGGAGGTTCAAATAACTGCCATATCCAGAAACTTCTCTTAATTTTTTGAGTCTGTCCTGTGTCCTTGACGTTTGTAACATTTGTCCAGAAATATACATTTGGTTAAGTCATATTTTATCATTTAAACTGCAAGAACTCTATTTATGCTTGAAAACAGTATGAATGTCTGGTGTTTAGAATTATGCAAATGATTCCTTCTGTGGAAGAGTTGTCCACAGTGTTATTGCAAAATAAGTACTTACTTCTCACTGCCGACGTTGTCGGATAAATCCTCACTCCGGTAGTCTAAAAACATTTGTGAGAAATTTAAAGTTACATTTAAAAGGACGATGGCTGTACTTAGCGTTCCTATGTCTTCCAGATCTGTTTTGAAATTGTTTTGAAACCCCAGTAAAAGTATATACTGGCTATCTGTACAGTGTAAACTATAGTATAGACATGTTTTATGTTTAAGTTATAAGACAAGAAAATTATGCTGCCATTGCAGACTCGAACTCGGGACCTTTCACTTACAGGACAAGTGTTCTACCACCAGAGCCAACCAGACTGTTGACATATGTTTCTCTCCTAACAGTTTAGGTACACACTGTGACAGTTATATTACGCAATAAACATTCATAACAAGAATAACCCACGTCAAAAGGTTCTGAAAAATGTTGTGACCAGCACCCACTTTTGTAGCTTGATTAAATAAAGCATTAATGGACAGTTTCTTTATTATTTGGATATCCTATCTGCTGTCCATAACGCGGGTGACGCAAAATAAAAAACAACAACTTTAAAATGCTCCTAGAGATGTACAATATGTCGCACTACCATTTATTATAATAATTACGTTTGCTATTGTTCCTTGAATAAAGTTGCAATCATGTTTTATAAGCGATTTATTTATGATAAACATAATACAAATTTAATATATAATGGAAACAACTGCAACGTTATCCTAAACATATAATAAATGTACTATAAAGTTTATTAAGTTTTTTTTTTGTTTACTATACTTATAAAATTGAAGTTCGACCCCAAGAGAGGCAATGCCTTAGTTCATATTATCGCTTTGTTCCACATTACATTACATTACATTACATTACAATACATTACAAGGATCATTTGTGTTTGCAGAATCGCAGAGCAGAGCGGTTAAAATAGCGTCGGTAAAATCGAATAGCAGAACAATTCAAAAATTATATTGCGTGTAGTATACATGTATACACCGAAATTTGTTATAAACTGAATACTAAACCAGTTTTTTATTGATGGAATAATGCAAAAAAATCTGTTGAACATCTATTCGTGAACGCCGACATTTAGTCATAGCATCATATTGAACAAAACATATGTAAATAGAGTAAAACTGTGTGAGTAATATTTAAACTATTGCATATATGTTTCGGTAGATGCACTGGTGAAGTATATTATTTGTGTATAGCAACACGTACATCGTACCCTTTGTAGAGGCCAAAAGGTTGAATAGTATTTAATCTGCGGATCCAGTACGACTCTCGTATTTTGCGCTTCTCGTCAGATCAATTTATGATTGATATATGCAGATAATGGATATAAAGCATGTCCCGTGATAGGTTATCAGCCACTGGCGATCGGGCGAGCTTACGGATAAATACATCGGATCGGTGTGTGTTAACTCTCAGATTAAGATAAGTTTTCGTTTCACCGACATATATATATATATATATGATACATTGTAAACGAGCATCTGAAAAGATACAAAAATCGGAAATGCCTTTGTTGTGAATTTAATTATATCCCTTTAAGAAATAAAATCCATACATATATGAATTCACTATCAGATTTTTGGGATTTTATCAGATACTTATTCACAATATATGATATATATACATTATATAGGCCTATATTTCTCAAGTAAACAGCAACAATGCAGATACAAAAAGTAGCGTAGTGGGTGAAATGTTAAGTGTGCATATTGTAGTACGTTTATGTATTGTAGATAATGCATTATATACGCATGATGAATGTTGAGTATTATGTGAGGCATGTACGATTTAATATGTCATTAACCTTTCATCTCCGAGGTCGTTTGTAAAATGATATGTGAGGCAGTTTGTAGTTTGTTATAGGTAGTACATGTACACACTGCGTACTATATAGTAGTAGGTAGTTGGCAATATGAAGCATACTATACGTATTATGTAGTTTGTTGTAGGCAGTACATGTATAAACTACGTACTATATAGTAGTAAGTAAATGTAGTTGGCTTAATGAAATATACTATACGTATTATATAGTTTGTTGTAGGTAGTAAATGTATAAACTACGTACTATATACTAGTGGGTAGTTGGCAATAAGAAGAATACTATACGTATTCTGTAGTTTGATGTAGGTAGTACATGTATAAACTACGTACTATATAGTAGTGGGTACATGTAGTTGGCAATATGAACTATACATATTATGTGGTATGACGAACGTATTATGAAGTATACATTGTGTCAAATGAAAGATGCGGATGTTCTATGCAGTTTGTAGTTTTTTTTCTCATAAGCTTGCATTGCTTATCAATTTCCTAACATTACTAACTTAGACATATGATCACAAGTTGATACAACTGTTTCCTATTTAAAAACAAATCTGACCTGTGTGCAGACAGTGTCGTATATCAAGGACATCTACTATTTCGTCTATACGAGCCAATTTCTCTTGCTTTGAAACAGATTCCGGTAATCGTATCATCGCCGTGAACTGAAAAGTATATCCTACAATGTTTATTGGTTCTACCACGTTTATTTTCTTCATTAAAGGCATAGTACGGTTAATAATAATACTATATATATATATATTTTAAAAGTAATTTAAATTGCAAAGATGGTTATTCTATGTTAAACGGTATGCCATTTCTGTGTAACATAATACAATCATGGCCAAAAATTAACTTAAACTATAATATTGAAGATGTTAATTTAGTAAAACAATAGATATGGGATAATTGTTTCATTAAAAAGTTAAGCAGTTTATGGTTTTTATAAATCAAGTTGGCAGCTAGGAATAAAGACTATAATTGATATATATTCCTGTCTTAAGTAGTCAATTAAGGGAAAGGGCAAAATTGACCCTTTAAGAGAGGTTGTTGCTAAATGCATGTTGATTTATTCTGAAAACATCGAAACGGGAAATAGCAAATATGTCTGCTTAAGACAGGTGGCTGCTGTATAGAGGTGGTCGCTTACACATGTTTGACTGTATATGATTCTAGACACAAAACGTATTTTACTTTTGAAAGATTAAAACAAGTATACAAAATAAATAAAGCGGAATGTATCAATTATTTCACTATAACACAAAGCATATCAAAAAGATGGAAAGAAATTATTATAACACAGAATATAATAATTATTATAGTATTTGAAAAAGAAACACCTTTATTACACCAATTGAGGAAATGCAACTCTTCAAATAAAATGTTATATACTATGAAAATTCAGTTAATTAATAATATTGATAATGAAATAAAACCCCATATTTAATGGAACGAAATGTTAAAACACATTCACTCGATTTCTATCCATTATCTATCTTTCAAATGTACAACAGACACAAAACTAAGATATGTTCAATAAAAATATATTAGGAGAATTATACCTTCTTACCAGTTTTTACCAAAATGTAGAATAGTTAATTCAAGTTCAAGTGAATTTTGTGATAGACTTCCGGATACTGCAGAACATTTATTTTGGGAATGTTATTTTATAAGAGCCTATTGTACTCAAGTTCCTAAATTTTATATTGCAAACAATCAACTAAGCCCTTTTAACTTCTGTATTCAAATTACTTGTATATCACTCGGATCATCAAAGGTTAAACTACTAGCCTGTATTAATGTACTTGCTAAGCAGCACATTATTTAAAAAAAACACACGAGTTCCCAGAATTGTACGATTATTACCATGGTTACGAAAAGCAAGCAAATAGAAATATTTATTGCAATAAATAACAACAAACTCATGTTACGCGAAATTGAATAGGGAAACATGTAAACTGAAACTTAGAAAACATATACCGTATGCAGCTCCTCGACCGTAAATGTCTATCTCTTATCTTTTCTCTTTCTGTTCTCTTCTTTTTTGTATTGTTAAACAAATTATATTATTTATATTAATAACTTTTGTATAGTAATGAACGAAAGATATTCACCACAAAAATTATGTTTTTTTTCTTTTTTAATTTTCCTTATTTAAATGTTCATTTATCATTTAAATGACAATATTGATGTACTAGTTTGTTGACCATTTTCTAAGCATTTTCATTTTTGAAACTGTTAATATAAAGAAATACATTGATTTATGAAACTAGGCGTGTGAATTCGTGCTTTCGGACTTTCACTTCGTGAAAAGTGTACACACTGAAAATGTCTTGGATTAGGCCCCTAAGTTTTTCATCATAGTTTGGTAGTTCAGAGGTTGGTATTAACATATAAGCACCTATTATCTCTTTAAATGACAAGAATGCAAACATTTTTTATTTACTATGAAATAAGGAAATAATTAATGGAGGTAAATGTTAACAAAGTTATAAACTGGACGGTGTACAGTGACGGAGAATATTTGCAAGCTGTAACACGTTTAATTTACATATAAAACCTCAAACTAGAACGCGTTACAAGATAAATTAAGTGTGACAGACAGAAGATAAATTTGCAATCCAGTGTGAGTACAATTCAAGCATATCGTATGTTTCACGCCCATACAGGTAGCCATGTAATTATAAAGCTTCTAGTGTACTTAAGACATGTGCAAAATCTGCTTATCATCATGTTTTAGCTAATTTGCATTTATGTAAAAAGGCATCTAATGCGAATTCTTATACATCAATCATTTTGGTCTGTTTATAGTAAATAATTTTAGCTCGATTGTGAAGTATGGCCACCAGAGTTTATATGAATGGCTATGGAGTCCGCTTTTGGAAAACACCAATACGTAGTGTTGTTTTAGAAAGGGCAAAAACGGGTCGAGCTACAGATCGACTCCTGTAAGCTCTTTAGTGAGCGGACAATCCTCTAACCGCTGTGCTACCGCTTTTGTTTGCGAACCGGTACGTGTAGCATTAAATGCCACAGTGTAGGTGCTGTTAGATATGATGGCATGCATTCAAATGACGATCCAAAAATAAAAACAAGAAATTGTCCCTAGATTATAAAATTGTGTATGCTCTACTCAAAATTGCATTCAAACAAAATTTTAAGGATTCATATAAAACACAAACTAAATCGAAAAATCCTAACTCGGCCTCATATTTGAACGTATTAATGCTGATATGACGTAGAAAATTACAAATATATGTTCAAATTGATAACAGAAGACTTTGTAGGTAAAGGCACCAGTAACTAAATCACATATGGGAACCTCTATATATAAAGAAATGTTGAATTCAGCTTAGACTCACATATAGTGTTTCCCACAATGACAGACTCGAGAAAAATGCATCTTGTTGAAGAACGAAACCCAGCCGTCGCCTCAATTGTTTATCGAACGGAACTCCTGACAGAGTTATCTCTCCTGACGACAAATGTGACTTTCCCGCAACAACATTCAAGAGAGATGTCTTTCCTGAACCTAAAATAGCCAATTCGAGTTCAAGGTCAATGTTATTAAAGATGTGTTATAGTATTCATGGAACCAAAACAAAAACTATTGAATATTCCAATTTACTGAACAGCTTATTATATCAAATAAACAATTCACAGATAAATTCATAAAAAAAGCATGACATTAAGATCTATTTATTAAGAATGGATTTAAATAAATCATATAACAGGGACCGTTAGCCCAGTCGGTAGCAAATCTGATTATCATTTCAGGGTGTGGGGCTTGAGTTCAGATTTCCGCAGATCACTATCTCCGTGATGATAAATATACTACTTATGTAATTTGTCTCTCATCGCTGATTCAAGTGGGAAAGTTAATATTTACTTGCTGAGATGTCTGTGCTCCATTTACGGCTAATCTTTCAGGATCCTAGGTAAAAGTTGTTTAGTTAACGGATCGTCTGTTATACCTCGATGGCATAAAATATACGCTTAATAATCAAAAAGATACAAAAAATACTGGTATATAGCCTACAATGGTATATTTATTTCAAGTTTAATAAAAATACATTTTTTTTATTTTCGGTAATCGGGTGTTGACAGTCATACCTGTTGGTCCCATCACCGCCATCAGACTTCCACTGCGTGCTGTAAAACTGATATTCTTCAGGATATTTGCCTTCCCAATGCTCACATTTACGTCACTGATACACAGAACGGTACTTACAGCTACGTTTTTCATGGTGTCTGAAAAAGCACACCAATATGTTCACATTTATGTCTCTAATGTACAGAACAGTATTAATAAACTATCTCAATGAATGTAGGTATGTCTGTGTCACTTACTTACATAACAATTCTCTCTCTCTCTCTCTCTCTCTCTCTCTCTCTCTCTCATATCATCTCCTTTTTCCTTTTTCTCTCTATCTTTTGAATGTGTGGGTGGTAATGCGATTGTGCGTGCGTGCGTGCGTGCGTGCGTGCGTGCGTGCGTGCGTGCGTGCGTGCGTGCGTGCGTGCGTGCGTGCGTGCGTACGTGCGTGTATGTCTGTGAAAGGCAACATTAGTTAACAGTTAACTCAACTCGATGTTAATATATGTTATTATATATGTTTAGCCATATTCATGTTATTTGTAAACTCAATTTTAGGGAAGGGCCGTAACTAATGTGGTATCACTTGTGGCCCGACCCAATCGCAATGTACTTGTACACATTTGGCAATAAAATATGTTTAAATCATCATTATGGTGTCACTTTCATTGTGTCTACAAATGTTTATGCCTGTGGATGAGGTCCTCTACCACGAAATTGACTGCGATTATAGTATTATGTATCTGTTTCTATCATATCTAACTTTGACTGCAAAATTTCTCGGGCCTGAGGTTACACATTGCTTCCAAACAGTAGCTAACTGCTTAGAAATATATGAAAATCATCAATGCTTCATCGTGCCATATAATCTTATCTGCGTTGTCACTGTCTTTGCCTTCATAATGACTGTCTGTAAAAAGATTTTTTCTCTAGGTCCCTATATATATAACTAAATTCACAACAACGGAATTTACGATTTTTGGGATCTTTTCCTAATACCGTAAATTCCGTTGTTGTGAATTTAATTATCTCCCTTTATGAAATTGAATATGTATGGATTCGCTGTATCTATATGATCCAACGGGTTTATAAATCTGTCCTTTATATAGCATGTGAGTAGTCATGAATCCATAACTGAATCCTACTGATATAAAGCTATCTCTTCATGTATGTAAATTTGTCCATCCTATCCAGATGTGTTGCATGTAATTCCATAGTATATTAGTCATGATCGACACCACCAAATTCGTTGATTTGGCAGTGGCCTTGATATTGTATATATGGTTTGCATTGTAGCTAGGCGCACTCGCCGTGGTCTGGTCTGTAAATTTATGTCTTGGTTATCCACAAAAAATTATCTCCATATATATATTGTTAGACACACACAAGATCCTGATAGTATAGGACTATACTACCTTCATTGTATATTCGATAAAACCATGAACGTATTGAAAGGTTGTTTTGTTTAATTTTGTAAATTATCAGATAATAAAGGCAATTCAGTACAGATTAACATGTGGTATCCAACAAGTATATATTATGTCCAATTATTCATCACAGTTTAGGATAATTCGTTACACTTCCGTTATTAAGAAAAACAAGCAAATTTATTTCAAACTACATCAAATCACATAATTTAATGTACTTTTTATTGGTAGTCTTCACGTCACATATGACTAGTTTTAGTACTGAACTGCATATTCAGTACAGATATACCTATGGTATCATTAAGGCACAGCTTAAGTCATAATTTAAGATGATACGTTACACTTTAGTTGTTTTATTAAACAAGCAAATTGATTTTAAACTACGTAAAATTTACATATTAATTAATACATTTATTGTACTATTTTATTTTTAATCCAATTAATATGCTCAAAATAACCTACACGCGTCTTAGTATGACATTAACACAATAGTGCAAACATAACAATAAAAATGGTAGTATAGATCTATAGAAACTGTCATAACGGTTGATTTGCTCTTTTTTTGTTACTGACATTCCACCCAAAGTATCGTTATCGTCCTACAACATTTTATTAGAACTGAAGGTCAGGAAATAGTGTTTACAATTATTCCAAATATTTCCAAGTGACATATTTGAATAGTTCAGGGCCGCTACATGCAGCCGTTTGCTATAAGAGTAAATCATGTTGATTCAATTTTCATGAACAAACCGTTCATATATTTTGTATCAAGCATTTTCATTAAATATTCTGGATGGCTGGCAAAAAGTCATATTTCACATTTCTTGCAGATAAAATAAATAATATTAAGACAAATTTATAACAATGAACCGATAGCATTAAACATACTCCTCATAATCTACAAATGTCGTTAAATGCGATCTGCCGTTAAAATCAGAAGCACATCTATAAATGACATGACTAACTGCACATTTTATGATGGATGTTTTGTGTGTGATTTTTTTATAAATTATGTGGTTAAGATGTTTGTAAAATACTGGCCTATAGAAACGCGCAAACTGAAGCTTACATGTGTTTCTGTGTTACTGTTCGCCTTACATGGTTAGATTGATGCATGCGTATCTAATTAAACTTTTGCTATGTTTTATATTTTGAGATAATAATTTGTAGCTAGGGGCGCTCGCCGTTGTTTGGTCTGTACATTTATGTCTGGTTGCTCACACATAGTTATCTCCACACACACACACACACACACACACACACACACACATATACATACACACACACACACACACACACACACACACACACATATACACATACACACACACACACACACACACACACACACACATACACACATATACACACACACACACACACACACACACACACACACACACACACATATATATATATATATATATACCATACATTGTGAATGTGCATCTGGTGTTGGTGTGATTTCAATTATCTCCTTTAAATAGTGAAATTATTTCATATGCTATCACGATATCTTCATCATGATCCATAGGCTTTCTATGTCTGTCTGTTGTATAGCATAGGAGTAGTCACAAATCCTTAACTTGATTCTACCCAATTGCATATAAAGCTATGAATTCATGTATGTTACATGTAATTGTCCGTCCAGCCAAGATGTGTTGAATGTTAAACAAGTCATTATTGATACCAATGTTATTGGGTTGGTAGATGCCTTGCATCTCATATTAAGCTATAAGTTCATGTATACACAAGCTTTTTATTATCATTTACCACGCATTGCTCCAATCAGTGTCATGTTTTTGGTGAATACAGCTATTTTTACTCGATATAAGTTTTTAGTAAATACTCTGTATATATTACATTAACGTTTTTATTCAGCCCAAACCTACGTAAATTAATAATATACCAATTCATCTAGAAACAACGCTTATGTAGCACTATTATTGCATAAACTAAAGAGGTGAATACTTCAACATGTGCTTGATGTCAGATAACGTAACAGTGTATAATGAATGACAACCACATCTTAAGCAAAGTATGATGTTAATCTAACGGTATATGTTAAATAAATACACAGTATACAAAGGATATGTGCCTACTGGAGCAAATTCAAACATTCATATATGAATAAAATACTAAATATATTATTAATATATTTCATAAAAACCGTGTTGGTAATTAATTTCTAACTAGAATTGAACTTATTTAAAAGCTAAACATAAATGAAATATGTAAACATAATGACGAATGTTACACAATAAGGATTGCATTATCTCATTCTCTCTCGCTCAGAAAAAGATACCTACAGTATTACAGTCGTTTAAAGTAGTGAGGTGACTGTGAATATTTATAAAGTTCTCTGTCTGTCTGTTTAATAAATAATATATGTGACAAAGTGACAATCTTGAATGGATAATAAATGAAACATAGTGAACATATACAAGCTATTGTGAACATTTCTTGAGATACATATTTGTTAGCTGTGGATTAGCTATTGTGACTGACATGTGAGACATGTATTTCAGCTGTTTGATGTTGTAAACAATATACTAATATAAGACATGTCTGTTAGCTGTCAATTAGCTATTGTGACCGACATGTGAGACATGTATTTCAGCTGTTTGATGTTGTAAACAATATACTAGTATAAGACATGTCTGTTAGCTGTGGATTAGCTATTGTGACCAATATGTGAGACATGTATTTCAGCTGTTTGATGTTGTAAACAATATACTAGTATAAGACATGTCTGTTAGCTGTGGATTAGCTACTGGGACGAACATGTGAGTCATGTATGTAACCTGTTTGATGTTGTGAACAGTATACTAGTATAAGACATGTCTGTTAGCTGTGGATTACCTATTGTGACCAACATGTGAGTCAAGTATGTAACCTGTTTGATGTTGTAAACAGTATACTAGTATAAAACATGTCTGTAAGCTGTGGATTAGCTATTGTGACCAATATGTGAGTCAAGTATGTAACCTGTTTGATGATGTAAACAGTATACTAGTATAAGACATGTCTGTAAGCTGTGGATTACCTATTGTGACCAACATGTGAGTCAAGTATGTAACCTGTATGATGTTGTAAACAGTATAATAGTATAAGACATGTAAGCTGTGGATAAGCTATTGTTACTGACATGTGAGATATGTTTTTCAGCTTTTTAATGCTGTAAACAGTATACGAGTATAAGACCAGATTGTAAGCTGTTGATTAGCTACTGTGACCAATATGTGAAACATGTATGTTAGCTGTTTGATGTTGTAAACAGTATCCTAGCGTGAGACCTGTTTGTAACCATGATGGATAATAATTAGACACATGCTACGAAAATTATGAATGTAACAAGAAGTTTATTAATTGTGATGAGCAGTATTTCTGTCATTACATCGTTTTTTTTATCTAATTCATATACAATAAATTTGCTGTATATTTACATATTATTCGATATTAATTCGTTAAATTAAGGAGTATTTAATACATAATATATAATACTATATTATCTTTAATATGACAGATCATATGAATAAACATTGTATACAAATATTTAAATAACGTTATACCAAATTACCTTATCTGTTTTATTTCATTCCAAAGTGTTACAAACAAAGCGCAACATATTTGGATTGGTCATTACAATAATTAAAGTTTGCAAAATATATTTTACCTTAGATCCAATTACCTCGGCCAACATAAGTCACCACACTGTCTTTCTCTACACCGCACGCTTGTAATTCACCTCGATTCACCTCGATTCATTGATGCATAGCATGGAAATATTGTGACATACATAAAACATACACGCTTGTCTGAAATGATGTCCTTGTCTTTCAAGTTAGAATCGTCGAATATAAACCAAATACTCTAATTTGAAACTACGTCATTCTATTTTTAGATGGAACCTACCTGTGATTGACGTGCCTATAAATAGAACGACATAGTTTCACAATAGCGTATTTGGTTCATACAGATATTGTTTAATATAATTAAACTGTTAGTGGGATGTATTTTATATAATTATGTTATAAAACTTCCCTTGTACGTTAGGCGCCAACATAAACATTCTATGCATCCATTAAGTGAAACTGCACAAAAACGTAACCATAACCTTTTTCCTAACCACTCAACGTTGTGTGTTTATTTATACAAAGTTAAACACCATAAAGATCTAGAAGAATTGAAGAATACTCTATGGTTGCATTCTCACCAGTAACTGATGGGAATTTGATTGAACCACAAAGAGGAGAATTCCACTTGATGATAATGATTGATTCCATCCTTGTAGGTTTTTTTTAGTATTTAGTATTTGGTCAACAGATTTAAATAATTTTACACTACATAAACAAAATAAATATGAGTCCCATCTCAGTCTCACATTATTAAACCTGATAGTGTTAATGAAAATGAGTCCCATCTCAGTCTTTACATTATTAAACCTGACAGTGTAAATAAATATGAGTCCATCCCACAATCTTCACATTATTAAACCTGACAGTGTAAATAAATATGAGTCCCATCTAAGTCTTCACATTGTTAAACCTGACAGTGTAAATAAATATGAGTCCCATCTCAGTCTTCACATTATTAATCCTGACAGTGTAAATAAATGAGAGTCCCATCTCAGTCTTCACATTATTAAACCTGACAGTGTAAATAAATATGAGCCCATCTCAGTCTTCACAGTATTAAACCTGACAGTGTTAATAAATATGAGTCCCATCTCACAGTCTTCACATTACTAAACCTCACAGTGTAAATAAATATGAGTCCCATCTCAGTCTTCACATTGATAAACCTGACAGTTTAAAAAAATATGAGTCCTATATCACAGTCTTCACATTATTAAACCTGACAGTGTAAATAAATATGAGTCCCATCTCAGTCTTCACAAGATTAAACATGACAGTGCAAAAAAATATGAGTCCCATCTCAGTCTACACATTGTTAAACCTGACAGTGTTAATAAATAGGAGTCCCTTATCAGTCTTCACACTATTTAACCTGACAGTTAAAAAAAATATGAGTGCCATCTTCGTCTTCACATTGTTAAACCTGACAGTGTTAATAAATATGAGTCCCATCTCACAGTCTTCACATTATTAAACCTGAGAGTGTAAATGAATATGAGTCTCATCTCAGTCTTCACATTTTTAAACATGACAGTGTTAATAAATATGAGTCCAATTTCACAGTCTTCACATTATTAAACCTGACAGCGTTAACAAATATGAGTCCCATGTTAGTATTCACATTCTTTAACCTGAGAGAGTAAATAAATATGAGTTCAATCTCAGTCTCACATTGTTAAACCTGACAGTTTAAAAAAATATGAGTCCCATCTCACAGTCTTCACATTGTTAAATCTGACAGTGTCAATAGATATGAGTCCCATCTCAGTTTTCACATTGTTAAACATGACAGTGTAAATAAATATAAGTCCCATCTCACAGTCTTCACATTATTAAACCTGACAGTGTAAATAAATATGAGTCCCATCTCAGTCTTCACATTATTAAACCTGACAGTGTAAACAAATATGAGTCAAATCTCAGTCTTCACATTATTAAACCTGACAGTGTTAATAAATATGAGTCCCATCTCACAGTTTTCACATTATTAAACATGACAGTGTAAATAAATATGAGTGCCATCTCAGACTTCACATTATTAAACCAGACAGTGTTAATAAATATGAGTCCCATCTCAGTCTTCACATTGTTCAGCCTGACAGTGTAAATAAATATGAGTCCCATCTCACAGTCTTCACATTTTTAAACCTGACAGTGTTAATAAATATGAGTCCCATCTCACAGTCTTCACAATATTAAACCTGACAGTGTAAATAAATAAAAGTCCCATCTCAGTCTTCACATTGTTAAACCTGACAGTGTAAATAAATATGAGTCCCATCTCAGTCTTCACATTATTAAACCTGACAGTGTAAATAAATATGAGTCCCATTTAAGTCTTCACATTGTTAAAACTGACAGTGTAAATAAATATGAGTCCCATCTCAGTCTTTACATTATTAAACCTGACAGTGTAAATAAATATGTGTCTATCCCACAATCTTCACATTATTAAACCTGACAGTGTAAATAAATATGAGTCCCATCTAAGCCTTCACATTGTTAAACCTGACAGTGTAAATAAATATGAGTCCAATCTCAGTCTTCACATTTTTAAACCTGACAGTGTAAATAAATATGAGTCTCATCTCACAGTCTTCACATTATTAATCCTGACAGTGTAAATAAATATGAGTCCCATCTCAGTCTTCACAAGATTAAACATGACAGTGTAAATAAATATGAGTCCCATCTCAGTCTTCACATTATTAATCCTGACAGTGTAAATAAATGAGAGTCCCATCTCAGACTTCACATTATTAAACCTGACAGTGTAAATAAATATGAGTCCCATCTCAGTCTTTACATTATTAAACCTGACAGTGTTAATAAATATGAGTCCCATCTCACAGTCTTCACATTACTAAACCTGACAGTGTAAATAAATATGAGTCCCATCTCAGTCTTTACATTATTAAACCTGACAGTGTTAATAAATATGAGTCCCATCTCACAGTCTTCACATTACTAAACCTGACAGTGTAAATAAATATGAGTCCCATCTCAGTCTTCACATTGTTAAACCTGACAGTTTAAAAACATATGAGTCCGATATCACAGTCTTCACATTATTAAACCTGACAGTGTAAATAAATATGAGTCCCATCTCAGTCTTCACAAGATTAAACATGACAGTGTAAATAAATATGAGTCCCATCTCAGTCTACACATTGTTAAACATGACAGTGTTAATAAATAGGAGTCCCTTATCAGTCTTCACACTATTTAACCTGAAAGTTAAAAAAAAATATGAGTGCCATCTCAGTCTTCACATTGTTAAACCTGACAGTGTAAATAAATACGAGTCCCATCTCAGTCTTCACATTATTAAACCTGACAGTGTAAATGAATATGAGTCTCATCTCAGTCTTCACATTTTAAACATGACAGTGATAATAAATATGAGTCCAATCTCACAGTCTTCACATTATTAAACCTGACAGCGTTAACAAATATGAGTCCGATGATAGTATTCACATTCTTTAACCTGAGAGTGTAAATAAATATGAGTTCAATCTCAGTCTCACATTGTTAAACCTGACAGTTTAAAAAAATATGAGTCCCATCTCACAGTCTTCACATTGTTAAACCTAACAGTGTCAATAGATATGAGTCCCATCTCAGTTTTCACATTGTTAAACATGACAGTGTAAATAAATATAAGTCCCATCTCACAGTCTTCACATTATTAAACCTGACAGTGTAAATAAATATGAGTCCCATCTCAGTCTTCACATTATTAAACCTGACAGTGTAAACAAATATGAGTCCAATCTCAGTCTTCACATTATTAAACCTGACAGTGTTAATAAATATGAGTCCCATCTCACAGTCTTCACATTATTAAACATGACAGTTTAAATAAATATGAGTGCCATCTCAGTCTTCACGTTATTAAACCAGACAGTGTTAATAAATATGAATCCCATCTCAGTCTTCACATTGTTCAACCTGACAGTGTAAATAAATATGATTCCCATCTCACAGTCTTCACATTTTTAAACCTGAGAGTGTTAATAAATATGAGTCCCATCTCACTGTCTTCACAATATTAAACCTGACAGAGTAAATAAATATATGTCCCATCTCAGTCTTCACATTGTTAAACCTGACAGTGTAAATAAATATGAGTCCCATCTCAGTCTTCACACTATTAAACCTGACAGTGTTAATAAATATGAGTCCCATTTAAGTCTTCACATTGTTAAACCTGACAGAGTCAATAAATATGAGTCCCATCTCAGTCTTTACATTATTAAACATGACAGTGTAAATAAATATGAGTCCATCCCACAATCTTCACATTATTAAACCTGACAGTGTAAATAGATATGAGTCCCATCTAAGTCTTCACATTGTTAAACCTGACAGTGTAAATAAACATGAGTCCAATCTCAGTCTTCACATTTTTAAACCTGACAGTGTAAATAAATATGAGTCTCATCTCACAGTCTTCACATTATTAAACCTGACAGTGTAAATAAATATGAGTCCCATCTCAGTCTTCACAAGATTAAACATGACAGTGTAAATAAATATGAGTCCCATCTCAGTCTTCACATTATTAATCCTGACAGTGTAAATAAATGAGAGTCCCATCTAAGTCTTCACATTATTAAACCTGACAGTGTAAATAAATATGAGTCACATCTCAGTCTTCACATTATTAAACCTGACAGTGTAAATAAATATGAGTCCCATCTCAGTCTTTACATTGTTAAACCTGACAGTTTAAAAAAATATGAGTCCTATATCACAGTCTTCACATTATTAAACCTGACAGTGTAAGTAAATACGAGTCCCATCTCAGTCTTCACAAGATTAAACATGACAGTGTTCATAAATATGAATCCCATCTCAGTCTACACATTGTTAAACCTGACAGTGTTAATAAATATGAGTCCCATCTCACAGTCTTCACATTATTAAACCTGACAGTGTAGATGAATATGAGTCTCATCTCAGTCTTTACATTGTTAAACCTGACAGTGTAAATAAATATGAGTCCCGTCTTAGTCTTCACATTGTTAAGCCTGACAGTGTTTATAAATTTGAATCCAATCTCACAGTCTTCACGCTATTAAACCTGACAGTGTAAATAAATATGAGTTCAATATCAGTCTCACATTGTTAAACCTGACAGTTTAAATAAATGAGAGTCCCATCTCAGTCTTCACATTATTAAACCTGACAGTGTAAATAAATATGAGCCCATCTCAGTCTTCACAGTATTAAACCTGACAGTGTTAATAAATATGAGTCCCATCTCACAGTCATCACATTACTAAACCTCACAGTGTAAATAAATATGAGTCCCATCTCAGTCTTCACATTGATAAACCTGACAGTTTAAAAAAATATGAGTCCTATATCACAGTCTTCACATTATTAAACCTGACAGTGTAAATAAATATGAGTCCCATCTCAGTCTTCACAAGATTAAACATGACAGTGCAAAAAAATATGAGTCCCATCTCAGTCTACACATTGTTAAACCTGACAGTGTTAATAAATAGGAGTCCCTTATCAGTTTTCACACTATTTAACCTGACAGTTAAAAAAAATATGAGTGCCATCTTCGTCTTCACATTGTTAAACCTGACAGTGTTAATAAATATGAGTCCCATCTCACAGTCTTCACATTATTAAACCTGAGAGTGTAAATGAATATGAGTCTCATCTCAGTCTTCACATTTTTAAACATGACAGTGTTAATAAATATGAGTCCAATCTCACAGTCTTCACATTATTAAACCTGACAGCGTTAACAAATATGAGTCCCATGTTAGTATTCACATTCTTTAACCTGAGAGAGTAAATAAATATGAGTTCAATCTCAGTCTCACATTGTTAAACCTGACAGTTTAAAAAAATATGAGTCCCATCTCACAGTCTTCACATTGTTAAATCTGACAGTGTCAATAGATATGAGTCCCATCTCAGTTTTCACATTGTTAAACATGACAGTGTAAATAAATATGAGTCCCATCTCACAGTCTTCACATTATTAAACCTGACAGTGTTAATAAATATGAGTCCAATCTCACAGTCTTCACATTATTAAACCTGACAGCGTTAACAAATATGAGTCCGATGATAGTATTCACATTCTTTAACCTGAGAGTGTAAATAAATATGAGTTCAATCTCAGTCTCACATTGTTAAACCTGACAGTTTAAAAAAATATGAGTCCCATCTCACAGTCTTCACATTGTTAAACCTAACAGTGTCAATAGATATGAGTCCCATCTCAGTTTTCACATTGTTAAACATGACAGTGTAAATAAATATAAGTCCCATCTCACAGTCTTCACATTATTAAACCTGACAGTGTAAATAAATATGAGTCCCATCTCAGTCTTCACATTATTAAACCTGACAGTGTAAACAAATATGAGTCCAATCTCAGTCTTCACATTATTAAACCTGACAGTGTTAATAAATATGAGTCCCATCTCACAGTCTTCACATTATTAAACATGACAGTTTAAATAAATATGAATGCCATCTCAGTCTTCACATTATTAAACCAGACAGTGTTAATAAATATGAGTCCCATCTCAGTCTTCACATTGTTCAACCTGACAGTGTAAATAAATATGATTCCCATCTCACAGTCTTCACATTTTTAAACCTGACAGTGTTAATAAATATGAGTCCCATCTCACTGTCTTCACAATATTAAACCTGACAGAGTAAATAAATATATGTCCCATCTCAGTCTTCACATTGTTAAACCTGACAGTGTAAATAAATATGAGTCCCATCTCAGTCTTCACACTATTAAACCTGACAGTGTTAATAAATATGAGTCCCATTTAAGTCTTCACATTGTTAAACCTGACAGAGTCAATAAATATGAGTCCCATCTCAGTCTTTACATTATTAAACCTGACAGTGTAAATAAATATGAGTCCATCCCACAATCTTCACATTATTAAACCTGACAGTGTAAATAGATATGAGTCCCATCTAAGTCTTCACATTGTTAAACCTGACAGTGTAAATAAATATGAGTCCAATCTCAGTCTTCACATTTTTAAACCTGACAGTGTAATATATGAGTCTCATCTCACAGTCTTCACATTATTAAACCTGACAGTGTAAATAAATATGAGTCCCATCTCAGTCTTCACAAGATTAAACATGACAGTGTAAATAAATATGAGTCCCATCTCAGTCTTCACATTATTAATCCTGACAGTGTAAATAAATGAGAGTCCCATCTAAGTATTCACATTATTAAACCTGACAGTGTTAATAAATATGAGTCCCATCTCACAGTCTTCACATTACTAAACCTGACAGTGTAAATAAATATGAGTCCCATCTCAGTCTTTACATTGTAAATCCTGACAGTTTAAAAAAATATGAGTCCTATATCACAGTCTTCACATTATTAAACCTGACAGTGTAAGTAAATACGAGTCCCATCTCAGTCTACACAAGATTAAACATGACAGTGTTCATAAATATGAATCCCATCTCAGTCTACACATTGTTAAACCTGACAGTGTTAATAAATATGAGTCCCATCTCACAGTCTTCACATTATTAAACCTGACAGTGTAGATGAATATGAGTCTCATCTCAGTCTTTACATTGTTAAACCTGACAGTGTAAATAAATATGAGTCACGTCTTAGTCTTCACATTGTTAAGCCTGACAGTGTTTATAAATTTGAATCCAATCTCACAGTCTTCACGCTATTAAACCTGACAGTGTAAATAAATATGAGTTCAATATCAGTCTCACATTGTTAAACCTGACAGTTTAAAAAAATATGAGTCCCATCTCACAGTCTTCACATTGTTAAACCTGACAGTGTCAATAGATATGAGTCCCATCTCAGTTTTCACATTGTTAAACATGACAGTGTAAATAAATATAAGTTCCATCTCACAGTCTTCACATTATTAAGCCTGACAGTGTAAATAAATATGAGTCCCATCTCAGTCTTCACATTGTTAAACCTGACAGTGTTAATAAATATGAGTCACATTTTAGTCTTTGCATTATTAAACCTGACAGTGTAAATAAATATGAGTCCCATCTTAGTCTTCACATTGTCAAACCTGACAGTTAAAAAAACATATGAGTCCCACCTAAGTCTTCACATTGTTAAACCTGATAGTGTTAATAAATATGAGTCCCATATCAGTCTTCACACTATTAAACCTGACAGTGTAAATAAATATGAGTCCCATCTCAGTCTTCACATTGTTAAACCTGACAGTGTTATTAAACATGAGACCCATATCAGTCTTCACACTATTTAATCTGACAGTTTAAACAAATATGAGTCCCATCTCACAGTCTTCACATTGTTAAATCTGACAATGTTTATAAATATGAGTCCCATGTTAGTCTTCACACTATTTAACCTGACAGTTTAAAAAGATATGAGTCCCATCTCAGTCTTCACATTGTTAAACCTGACAGTGTTAATAAACATGAGTCCCATTTCAGTCTTCACAATATTTAACCTTACAGTTTAAACAAATATGAGTCCCATCTCACAGTCTTCACATTGCTAAACCTGACAGTGTAAATAAATGTGAGTGCCATCTCAGTCTTCATATTGTTATACATGACAGTGTCAATAAATATGAGTCCCGTCTTAGTCTTCACATTGTCAAACCTGACAGTTAAAAAAAATATGAGTCCCATTTCAGTCTTCACTTTTTCAAACCTGACAGTGTAAATAAATAAGAGTCCCAGCTCAGTCTTCACATTATTAAACCTGACAATGTAATTAAATATGAGTACCATCTAAGTCTTCACATTTTCAAACCTGACAGTGTACATAAATACGAGTCCCATTTCAGTCTTCACATTATTAAACCTGACAGTGTAAATAAATATGAGTCCCAGCTCAGTCTTCACATTATTAAACCTGACAATGTAATTAAATATGAGTACCATCTCAGTCTCCACATTTTCAAACCTGACAGTGTCAATAAATATGAGTCCCATCTCAATCTTCACATTATTAAACCTGACAGTGTAAATAAATATGAGTACCATCTCAGTCTTCACATTGTTAAACCTGACAGAGTAAATAAATATGAGTCCCATCTCAGTCTTCACATTTTTAAACATGACAGTGTAAATAAATATGAGTCTCATCACAGTCTCCACATTATTAAACCTGACAGCGTTAATAAATATGAGTCCCATCTTAGTCTTCACATTGTTAAATCTGACAGAGTAAATAAATACGAGTCCCATCTCAATCTTCACATTATTAAATCTGACAGTGTAAATAAATATGAGTCCAATCTCAGTCTCACATTGTTAAACATGACAGTGTAAATATATATGAGTCCCATCT